>CAAKMY010009240.1:14146-44089 GCA_901111285.1 Corrigiola litoralis
TTTTTTAAGGTGTTTGAGATAAACTTTTTTAATTCATTGATATGTTTGTAAATATTAAAATATCAAGAAAATGAATTTTCAAAGTTTTTTCATAAATTTATAAAATATATCTTATTTTAATTCTAGTGTATTGATCTAACGGTTAATGTTATATATTGAAAGATCGACGGATATGATTGAATCTCTTATTATATACGTCGATGTATATCATATACGCCGCATATTATAGAAGCATTGATTTACAAAGCCGGTAGAAACCTATACAAAATTAACCATTTATGGAATAATTACTTCGAAACATAAAGTAACAATTACTGTTATTCATGTCCAAAAAAAGGTTTTAATAGCATTAATCCCACTAGAGCTTTATAATCTCATGTTCACTTTCTTCCACTTCGATAAAGAAAAAAGAGCTCTTGTTTCTGCCTCTCTCATGCTACATTATCAATGTCTTTCGAGGTTGCAATCCTAAACCCTTTGTATAATATTATCTAACTACCTTTTTACATGCTTTCGTAATTCCTTGTTGCCAAAAATATCATTAAAAGCCTTAGCTTAGTTAGACAATTTACCATTGTTACCATTGATAACAATGTTTCTTAATTTTGACCTAACTGATTTTTGGTGAAGTATATGATGACGAAGATTATTCATGATCTTTGAGGTGCAATGGCTCAGGAAAGATCTCTTCGCTCATGTTCATCATTTTCATCTATTTTTGTATCTCAATCCATATAGCTTGGGGAACCTCTCTCTGGTCTTGGTCATTCGGGTCAAGATGGCGTATAATGTCTTCACCATACCTCTATTTATTGTAAGAAGGGGGTTTCCTCCAATTCTTGTCATTTGTGTGGGTAAATATGTTTTCTAACTTTTATGTGAGTCAAATTTAATTACTTTATCTCCGTTTGATATCATTCATTGTGATTTGTGGACATCTCACATATTGAGTAAAATTGGTTATCACTACAAGCTCATATCGTTAAATAACTATACTTGATTTTTGTGGGTTATCCCCTTGAAGTGAAAATCAGAATTCTTTAACGAGTTTATTCACTTCCATTCACATTTGGAAGGAATTTGGGGGATTGTATTCGATCATAATAAAAAATACAATATAATCTATCGAGGATATATGTATGACCCGGAAAGTGCCAATTACCAACCGGATACAAGTACCAAAACATGGAAATCGCCACTTAATTTTTCAGGGAATTAAAAAACCCATCGCTCAATAGTGCCTTTGATGATCTAAGCCACCAAAGAAAGCCACGTGACCCATACACGTCTCACCACAATGGTTTTCTCGAGGTTCGGGATGTGGATATAGATCGAATGGATCATCGATCTACCCTACTTGTCGATTCGTTCCTTTAAACCCTTGCCATATTTAAACCGTATACCATAAAGGTGATACAACTTAAATGATTTCAACTCTTGACCCGTAGGCTAGATTCATGATACAGGATTGCGAAGTTACAACAAGGGAAGCCATAAGACATCCTCGTTACCTTTTCGGTATTTACTAAGTAAAAGTGTTAATTAGGGCCTTTTTATTGAGTGTTTCATTTTTACAGATTCGTGCAAGTGTTGTATTTAGGTGATTCAAGTTGTGAGCATATTGTATTAATTAAACCATTTTAGCATGTTATGTCCAATTTGCAACAATGAATATGTATGTCATTTCAATAAACATGTATAAACACACTAAACATAATTCCTAACATACAATTATAAACACACTAAACATAATTCCTAACATACAACTACACAAATTAAGAGTCTACAAGGGTTCCTAACATGGCTCTAAATCCAAGTTTCCCTAAACATGATATCTAACAACATCTCAATATCCACAATCCTAAACATGCATTTCTAGGGGATAAAAATAATTGAAGTTTTCCTAACATCATAATACTAACCATTGTCATATACAAATTCTAACATGATACTACGTTCTCTATTATACAAATATATTAAAAAGGAAAAATTGATGGGTATAATCCGAAGTTTGGGCGGTTCTTTTTTAATAGTCCCAACTTTGGATTATTCCCAAATAATCCCAACTTTGCCTCATTTTTTCATGTAGTGGTCCCGATTTTTACGAAGCTAGTTGTCGAACCTAATATTCTCCCGAACCTCCAACAAACACCAACATTCACTTGCAAACATCCTAACTCACCTCACAAACCACCAAACACCACACAAACTCCACCCTCAAATGACAAAGACTACCCAAAACCACCACAAGTCACCCCCAAACCCCCACACCCACCCGCACCAACACCACATTTGAAACCCCCGGAGCTTTGTCCATTCTTTAGCCTATAGTATCCATTTCTTATTGGTCCAATAAACTCCTCCAACTTGCCCACCACCCCTGATATCAAAACGCCCTCCAAATCGTTCCATTGAAGCATCAAACTAATATGGTGAGGTGGTGTTGGAACTCGTTCAACCTATTTGTAGTATAAGTCGAGGAGGTTTGGGGCGTTGGTGAATTTGGCGCAAACAAGGGTGTTGGGTCAAAGGTGCCCACGTGAATGGAGGATGGGAGTTTTGGTGGTGTGAACTTCTTGATGGTGGATTATGTGAGGTGGGATGTGGTATTTGGTAAGGTTGGTTTGGAGGTTTAGGGTTGAGTTGTGATGGATGATGAATTGATGATGACATTTTGTGTGATTTAAGGTGTTTGGAGTGGTGGATTTGAGTGTTTGGTGGTTTATGAGGTGGGTTTGATTTTTAGGGGTAAGTTTTGGTGGTTATCGGGTGGTTTGGGGGAAAAGAGGTATGGCAAATAGGTTCGGAGAGCTCGGGACCACTACGTGAAAAAATGAGGCAAAGTTGGGATTGTCTGGGAATAATCCAAAGTTGGGATTATTAAAAAAGAACCGCCCAAACTTCGGATTATTCCCATCAAAATTTTCTATTAAAAATGCTAAATATGCCAAACTAACGATATATATAATAAAAGGGAAGGGGATTTGCCAAGTTAAACTTGAATTTTAACTCTGAAGTCATACCGCGTAGTAATAGGAGGATCAGTGGTGGACTAAATGTGTTTAGGAGTGAACTCTCTCCCTCAATATGTCACTCTTGATTAAACCCTAACCTTTTAGGAGGCCCCAAAACCAAACCCTTTCTCTTAAAATCTGACTTTTCTGAGTTTTAGGAGTAACCTTATTGAAATTAGGGTGAAAATGTGGTAAGATTAGTCCCCCCTTTAGGTCAAAACCGTCCCTCCCTTTATGTAAGGGAGGGGGAACAAGCCAAACTAGGTCGGACAAGAGGAGAAAGGAAAGAAATCTCCCAAAACAAACCTCCGAATCTGTCGATCGGTAGCGCTGAGGTACCGGTCGGTACCCCATAGGGGTCCGACCTGACTTCTCTAATTAAAGCCATTTCGACGTCGGGCTATCCAGGGGTCCGACCGGACTCTGTTTGATTTGCCGCCAATGTTTTTTCCCTTTTCTTTTATTCTTTATCCGTACTAGTCCTTTCAAGGATCTAGGGGATGCGGGCCAAGCCTTATTACCACATGTAATTAGGCCTAGTTGCTCTCCTACTAATTTAGTACTGAGGGTCAAGCTAAACTGGTCCACATTAACACATCCTATCTTGATTTTTAACCTCTTATTTCTCGACTCTTGCATTCTAAAGCATATCTCCGGTTCCGAGCTCACTCCTTACCAACACTTCGTTTCCCTATGATCCAATGTGTGCGTGTACAAAAAGACTTTCAACATCGGATTGACACTGACGAATTATGGTGTCTAAAATAACCAATATATGAACCTAGCTAACCAAATTGATCACTAATTAACCAATAATAAAATAAATGAAAACAAGTAAGTTTGATAAGCCAAGCTCTACTACAACTTCAATAACTAAAACAACATCTTCACAATTTCTAAATTTATTAGTAAATACCCTAGAGCTCCTTTCATACAACACCTCATATACACAAGTTGTTGAAGCAGCTGAAGGTTTTCTTTTCTTCAAGTATTTTTATTTATCATATACCAGCCCCCATTGAACCTCTCTTAAGAAGCCATGCAGCTGCCTCTTATAGCCAAGCAATGCTAAGAGAAAGGACCAGACTGCATAAGCAAAAGCAAAGTCAAAGAAAAGATGAGACCTATTTCATGTGCATTTCCACACATATTACATTGACTTGCCAGTTGAATTCCTTTGCTTTGGAGCATGTCATCAGAAGGTAGATAACCTCTGCGAGCAAATAATCTAACGATCCTATGCCTAGGATATTATTGCATCCCATAACTGTCAGTGATATGGTCTCTAAATGTACCATAAGTTGTAGTCTTGTTAAGCTTATTCTTCTGAATCCAAGAAGTAAGAGTGTCATGGGCTCTGTCAAATTTTTTAAGAACCAAGAGGATGAAAATGTAATCTATAACTCTAAAAATCTGCATTTATAGGATGATAAAACAGAGTCTATATATAAGAGTTATGCAACTTCCATAGCCACTTTGAACACCATCCAAGAACTTCTTTAATACCTATCATACATATACTACTCGATTCAAAAAGGATAATTCTTCTTTGTCCGTCACTGAGTCCTTAAATAAAGCCCTGCAAAGCTCTTTTACCTCATTTGCCATACCTACGAGTAACAGGAAACCACTACACCAATAATAGTTCTGGAGTCAAAATATAACATAAGTAAGAAATTCAATTTTGATAACATAAGAGAGCATAAAATTTTCCCAATGAGCAATTTCACCCATGATCTTTGAAATAAGCTTATGAAACATATAATTCCTGAGCTTACATGCATTGAGAGGCAGCCCAAGGTATCTAACGAAACACCTTAAGAATAAAACCTACTTTTGCTAAAATTTTAGCCCTGTTTTGATCATCGATACCACTAATGTAAATTGAGAAGTTCTTAGGGCTAGCATAAAGACCATACGTGCTAGTAAAGATATCAAGAGTAATTTGAACAACTTTATTGAGTAACATCCTATTGTAAGATTTTTCAAATTTCCGAGAGCTCGAGATAGTATCTCCATATAAATTACAAACAGGTATGGAATAATTGGGTCTCCCTGCCTCAACACACCTCCCTAGCCAAAGAATCGAAGGCCTAAAAATGTTATTCCAACTCGGCCAAAGGGCACCAGAGATATAACCAACACTCATATCATTAATGTTCAGAAAAAATTTAATACTAATGAGGCAATCCATAATCCTATCAATAAAAGTTTAACACCTTATGAGTATTGTTGACCCAAATCGCTAGATAATGCTGCGATGTGTGGATTAGATAGTTTAAAGAGGTAACACTCACTACCATATCAACAAGGACTTCCCGTTTTGGGCTTGACTAAGGACAAATGGGTTTCAAGGGGCAACTTAATGTACTAAGTTGTGTTGAGACTGGTGGTGGGCTAGGTACAAGTGGTATCAGAGAAACCCTGCTACCATGTGTTAGGAGTGAACCTAGAGCAGTTGTCTAACAGGATAGGTCTTGGACTAGGATTGTAGCTTGTTATAGTTCAAAGAGGACATTGAGTTCTTTAAATATGAGAGACTGTAACACCCCATGAGGATTGATGTCTCACTTAGCTAGATGGTGTGTGGATTAGATAGTTATAAGAGGTAGTACTCATTACAATATCAATAGGGTCTCCCCTTTTGGGCTTAAGTGAGGACTAATGAGATCTAAGAGGCAACTCATTATATTGGGTTGTGCTAAGACAATGGTAGGCCAAGTTATTACAGTACTAAACACCAAATATTAGGCCCCTAATAGGTAAAAGTAGAGAAATTATGTCAAACATTTTCCATACAACAAATAAAAAAAACAATATTCGATTTTCAAATGTATGGATCGCTCTTCCCAACATAAGCTAAGTCAACAAACGGAGCCCTCTTTTTGAAAATTTAAGATTTTATGCTGTAATTTGGCAGTTTAAGATTTAATAAGAATATTTAAAGAGTTTACATGAAAAAGTAGAGGGAGATGTCTATGAGTTTCACTCGAATTGAGACGAGTTAGAGAAGTCTTTCGTGCACAATTCGTTTTGACTATTTCTTAAATATTGTTTTCTAAAGATATCGAATGGTCATATTGGGCGCCCAAAAATGACTGTGTGTGGTTGACCATACATGATGCACATGGTCTGAGTTGTCGATGTTCGTTGCTCAACATCTGGGTAATGTGTTTTCTTTGATGATAATCTGATTTGCCGGTCTCTGAAGTCAGGCTACTATTCACAATCAAGTGTTGATGCGGAATACCGTGGTGTTGCTCATACTCATGCAGAACTAAGCTTGTTTGTAATGTGCTTATAGACCTCATGTTCCTTTGTTGTGGAGCTTGACATTCATTTATTTCATGCTTGAGAAAATTTGTAATGGTTAGCTCTGTATTTCGCATATGTCATCGCTATATGCTATTATCGGTATGTTGATATCTTTACAAAAGGTCTTCCACACTCTTTGACCAATTTCGGTCTAATCTGAGCTTCCACCATCCTCTGACTCCGACAGTGGGTAAAACACAATATGTAACATAGATTCTTATGTTACGGATTAAGCTTGGTACCCTTTGTGATTGTATATATACTCTTCGGATTAATGTTATCCCTCACAGAGTATCTTTCATTCATGTCATACTCCCGACATGGTATTGTACCCCATTATTTATGCCTTTTTTTGGACATCAAAGAGGATATATTTATTTATCATACATACACTGCAGTTTACAAATCACTATTTTCTTACATGTACATGTACATCAGCTGATCAGCAGGACCCAATTCCAAGGACGCATTTGTTATGGCATAGGTACTGCGAAAAAAGGACTAAATTGAATGGAGAGTATTAGACGGCAAAATTTTAATTGTTGACGCACGGATATGTACACTTGTTATTTTAATTTTGTGAGCCGGCTCTACAAAGTCCTAAAGAGCAAAGTTGTCAATCATGTGTTGTATAACATCAGCACCTGCTGAATGAATGCAGTATTTTTGTACCTGCAGAAAAGAGGTTACATGAGAAACAATTACCGTATATAAAGCATCCTTTAACCTATTGAAAATAAATATTTTGTCAAAAAAGGAGAAATGGCGATGGGTTCATTGCTACTATGCTAGGCTGCATGGATAACATGACTATTGACTGATCTGTACACAAAGGACGTGAGGATGGAGTAGCTTGCCTGAATTGAATTGTGAGCAAGCAATCTGTGTTTCCCACCGCCGAATTTGACATCAACCCTTTCCCAGCTAAGAGTTGACAGCTGCGTAATCATTGCCTCAATCATGTCTGTGAAGTCATTCCGATCATTAGACTGATGAGGTTTAGGTAATGGAGTTAATGTCTAGCCTAGGTGACAAACCTTGTGTTCTCAAATGCTTCTCCCCATTCATCAAGAGCTGTTTCGTGTAGCCTGGTTGAGGAGCAGCAACTACTGCTGTGTTGACATTTATAACATGTCGATATTTATCACTCCGTGAAGCATGTCTCCACTGGAAATAGATAAGAGACTATTTAGAATGCGTCATTCAGGAATCAGGACTATTGATCTTTCGAAGGGAAGGTGACATGGAGAAACTACACACTAGATTCCGTACTTTAGTAGATCCCAAAAATTAAAGTTACTAATCTCACCTTTGGCCGTTCATCTTCACGCCGTATTGAGGATGTACACCATCCAACAAGTTCTTTAGACACTGTTAAGGTCTTCAAACAAGATTTCATCTGATGATTATAGTTATGCCTTTGTGTAACTGAAAGGCCTGAATGTACAAATGTTTGATATGGAATGTTGATGCTAAAAAACAAGTCTTAGAAATAAAGGATACGGTCAAAGCGCACATTGGCATAGGCAGCACGACGCCTGAAAGACTGCAATGCAGACCTGAGAGGAAATTAAAGTAATCACTGATCAGTATGGACATACAGGTGAATCATGGAAAAGGAGAGAAATGATATGCTTGAGGCAGAATGAAGGTTAACTTATTGGAATCCTTACATGAATGGAAGGCCTTCACAATCATTCACCATCCTAAGAAGCAGAGGTGGCTTTCTGCTATCAGTATCTGTCAAAAACAGATGCCTCCCTGTTTTTCCCAGAAACCAAGATGTTTGGCGAGCAACCATTTCTAATGTGTGAAAGCCACAAAACAATGGAACCTGACGGAGAAGTACGTCTAGGTCAGACAACAAGAACAATCCAAATAAGTCATTCAAACAAGACGACTATTCAAATTTCCATCTGTGGGGAACAATCTACAAGTTAATTGTAGAAAGTTAGTCAAGCCAGCAACACGAAGTTCTAAAGTGACTTAAGTTACAAACACGGTGACAATATCCTATGAACAACAAAATAACTAGGCTTTGAATCGGGGGAGAAATCATTCTGTGCTCTCGTCTTTCTTCTTTTTATCCTGCCGTTAAAGTGCTCCTATCTTTTAGCACCGATCCTCCATGGAATTAAAATAATAACCATTTCTCTCTTCTAATGCATTGTTTAACTATCAAGGATAAATGGTTATATCTTAATCGCTCATAAGGATGGTTTGGCCAACTGATTAGAGATATCCACCAGAGGTAATGAAACTATAGCAAGGCTCTCATTTTAATTTCCTGTCACACTCGTGTCAAAAAGATATTTCTTAAACAAAAATTGCTTATGTTATTCATTGCTCTCTCAGACCAAATATGCATAACCCTCATTAAATGCTTTCTCACTGAAATTTTCAATTTGATTTGTCCTGATATTTTGCTTGGATTGAATTTCATAGACCAATGACAGATGTCATTTTGTCAATGAGATTTGTGAGCTTTACATATATAAGAAACATAGATAATTACCTTTAAATAGGTGATGCAAATGCAATCTGCAGAGTCAAGCAGGCTCTTTATTTAAGACTATAATGTGCTAGCTCAGCAAATATTGAAAACAAAGCCAGATATTTGAAAACAGAATGTGTAGCGTTACGGAAAAATAGCACAAATGATCACCTGATTCTGTCCCCTTGAACCAAGGTGTGGTGTTGCAAATGTTATAAAATTGATTGGCTCAAGGCCAGCAATTTTGCCGTTATTTTTTACTTCGGGTAGCACTTCTAAGCATCCATCAAGTCCAGTTTCTGCATGTACTTTAGATTTTCTATTCTGATAATTTTTTCCATATAGCAGGGCAATTGCATATCTTGCAACCAGACCACCTAATGAGTGACCTATAAATGAAATCCTCTGCAGACGTGGATAACGCTGAACGACTGCTATCACCTGCAATCAGAAGTTCTACAGGTGTTAATCTAGCATAAACACTTAAGTACTAAATCTTTTACTTACAGGCTGAACATTTATACTCCAGATAAACTAAAACAGATCTTTCTCCAAACATCATTTATGATACACAAAGATGATTATCAGGTGGCAATATTGTGGGCGTTGCCTTCAGCTTCAACAATTGATTAAACTCTTGCTGACTCAAGGTTCACCATGAATTTTAGAAAACTACATTTGTAAAATAAATTAAGCATGAAGAGAACACTGAACATTATGCTGCCACCATTCATCACATTTCTGTCGGTACATGTTCAGATAGGAACTGCAAAGTGCATGAATAATTATAGAAGCTGTAATCACATTCTGGAATATAGAAAACATGAATCACATACCTCATCTGCTAGCCGTTCTCCCATTATGTCAATTCCATCAAATGTCAAGATAGAAGGATTCCGTTCACTGCCTATTTATTGGACAAAGGCACAAAGCAAACAAGTGACTATTGTTATATTCTAACAATCGCAAAAAAGCACTACAACCATCAACAGGGTAGTAAAATCAGTATGTGAATGTCGCTCCACAAGAGACGTTTTGGGGCAGAACATATATACAATGCATCAACCTGAAAAGCCGAGAGAAGTTCAGTGATGAGATCTTACAGTGAACAATAACATCTCGGGGGTATGCCTTAAGAAACTGCTTTGCTGCATATCTCCAATCCTCTGCACTGCATCCGAAAATTATCCAACTATAAGACTAAAGGAATAGCCACACACATGTATTTAGCGGAAAACCTTAAATGAAGAAATTAAATGTATATCGAAATTTAGGAATTGGACACGAAAGTTAAAAGCATTCCTTTCTACGGAGTAGAACATTGTACTGTAATGTAGTAACAGGATGGCAAATTCAGTACCACAATGTGTTAAACACCTCTAGTAGATGCTGAATAGTTCATAACTCAAGTCTGTGAATTGATGAGCAATGCAAATGTTCCATACTAAATATTCGGAGCTGGCACAACATTGTACTAAGAATTGAACCTCGCATCTCGCAGTTGGAAAGTGATCACTTTTTTTTTGGTAATCTCGGCTCGGCGACTGCATAATGTCCTCTAGTCTCTTGCCAACAAATAAATATCGGGGTGATACCATTTGTGTTCTATGAAAAAAATACTCAATATAAATCTAAAGATACGCGGCAAATATCTTAAGTCACAAAAGGTACCTCATCATAGGCTGAATTCTCGTGATAGCCTGATAGGTACTAGGACAAAATTGTATAACATCCTGGGATATGGTAATTGTTTTATTCTTCTATGTGTGCACCTGGGATATGATATATGGCCAAAATGGGTAATATGGGTCATATATGGTATGCTCTTTTTACTTCCAGTCAGTACCGAAATTGGAGTATGGCACATTTCCTAAAACAGTAAGCAATAAGCCAATAATGAAAGAGTAATGTCTACTTTAGAAGAAATATATGCTACATTTCCTAAGTTAGTAATCATTACAGCCTTGACAAAACTTTCAGACGGTTTTTGTTATTTTTTTGGGCTGAGAAAATTGTACACTAATCTGGTCCCCTCCTAACTTCATTAAGTACTCCGTATGAAGTAATGAAGTATCAACACAATCTCATATGGAGTCACATATAATGATATAACATAATGTATGCCACGAAAATGACGAAATATAGATCCCGAGGACTAAATGTGCACACCTGTACCCCCTATCTAGTCAGAACTAGTAGACAGACTCAAAGAGAACTCTACTACTGTTACATCTGAATCAGATAACAAACATGCAGAGCAATGGACTAAAATCCAATGATCATATCATATCATATATCATCAAGAAAGTAAAGAACAAGCCAAGACTAAATATGATGGACCAACCTGCCAATTATACCATGGACCATGACGATCAAATGAGTAGGATTAGCACTTCGATCCACTGATGCACCAGCAGAGACCATATCAACACTTCCATCATTATTCTTCTTATCAACAGTAGGAGACTCAGCATCCAATCTAAAACATCCAAATCTTGGCACCCAAGTAGCTGATCTTTTCTTCTTTAACTTCTTCTTCTCACCCTTTGTGATCATTATGTTCTTTGCCACACCAACATCATTTCTCAGCTTCATCTCATTCTCCATAACATTGTCATTAGCCGCCATTCCTACTCTATCTTTCTGCTATATTCCTGTCTTTCTGTGACTATATGAAAGATTAGAGATAAAGAAATGTAGTTCTGACTTTTAAAGGGTAAGGCGGGTTTTCTTAGCATTGAATTTTCATGGCATTGAAGACTTACAAGAAAGTGATGGTTTTATTTATGACTGGTTCAAATATAGAGGAAGACCAAGAAGCCCTTGTGTAATGACGCATATAGAGTTGACATAGTAGATCAACATGAAAGGCTTGGGAGACACCGTCTACTTTACGTAGTCATACTGGCTCAATAAAGACAAATTAATTTATAATTTGACTTGGTTTTTATAGAGCTTAAATAAATTTAGTTTAGAAGGAGATTATCTTTTCGAATAATGAGTGGTAGATCAAATTCTTATTAGGTGACTTCTTACATGGGTCAGTTAGGTCGGGTATAAGTTTGGTAATATTAGTCTAGTATAGGCTAGGACGTTGGGTTCGGGTTCAGGTTGTCTAATTGGTTAAGTTCACATATTATAAGTCATAACTGTCTTGTATTCTTGTTGGGTCATTTTTGCACGGGGTTACTAAATCGGGTTCCTATATTAATAATTTGGATTAATATAGATGGATTTTCATGTCGGTGCCATTATAAATAGGTGTAGTGCACTGTGCAGGTGAAGGAGAATAATGTCATTTCATGAAGTTGTAACATCTTTGAGGAAACAGATGAGATAGGAAATGAGAAAATGGTAGTCACTGGTCAGTATAATGGATTGTCGGGATTCTAGAAAGGCAGGAAGAAGAGGGAAAGACTTTGAACATGCAAGATAATAATGTGAAAGAAAGAATGGCGTAAGAAATGACGATGGCACGTAGGTTTAGTTTGGAAGCTTTTGTCAAAGCTTCTAGTGTAGGCAGTTAGTTACATATCTTTCCCTTAGATAACATAGGTGCACCCAATTTTTTTAAGAATCGTCTGATGGTGCAATTGTTTTTTGCATGTTCAGATAATATTAAAATTATATTTTCTAGATCATAGTTTTTTTGGAAATAGTGACCACCACTAAACAGAAGTGAAGGTCACTATTGTTTTTCTTTTCAAGTTAAGAAATCTGTTGAAAATAACATGTGGTGAAGAAAACAAATCAGGCAAGACTAATGGACTATGATAAAAGGCCGGTTGCCAAAATGCACAAAGGGCAGCCACTACAGAAAGCAAAAAAAAAAAGGTAAGCTTCAAAATGAGAGGCATGCCAACTTCTTACCAAGTACTTTTCTTTGGTGAAATTGCCTAAATTGGAAATTACAACTAGGCCTCGATTTCTATCTATTGAGTCAGACCCATGTGGTTTACGAAGACAAGGGCCATGAAAAATGGAGGGAGAAAAGTAAAGCTAGCAATCCGGCGAATCAAATCTGTACGAAGACAAGGGACATGAAAAATGGAGGGAGAAAAGTAAAGCTAACAATCGGACGAATCAAATCAGTTTCAGATCTGGTTAATTCGAGTTCGGTTGAACATAGTACATCGCTTAAAACTTGTGGGCTCAATTGAATCAAGTAGGGCGTTTGACATTAATGACATGTTCTCCTCACTTTATTGGGCGTATATTTACTTATATTAAGAAAAAATAAGAAAAGTCCTTAAAAAACAAAAAAAAGTCCGGAAAAATAAGTATAGTTCGTAACAAAAAAAAAAAAAAAAAAGAGTTCATATGAAAACAAAGAAAGCTTAATCAAATTCGGAAAAAGAAAAAGGAAACAATAGAAAATAGTATTGAAAAATCAGACAAAATAAGATGAGAAAGTGAAGATAACGAACAGAACATGCCCTAGTGCCCTACCAGGCTACCAGCCTAAAGGATCGAAAGCAGTTTTGGAGCAAAACTTTACGTCTTTACATCATATGCAACCTGTGAGGCCGTGACACACAAACTATTTGATCTATAATAAATTCAGGATCATCTACACGCCAATTCAAGCACAATACAAGCTTAACGAGGGCCTAACTTAAGTTCCATAGACAAAAGTTACAACTTATGTAAAGGATAAACGAATTACTTAAGAGCAAGCCATTATTGTACGCTGTTAAATGCTCATGACTATAACCAACAAGCAACAGAGCTCAAACAGACTAGGTAAAGTTCTATTTTAGAAGAACCCGATTGAGAAAAGTTACCACTAATATGTCGAAAAATACAGCCTACCATATTATGTGCAAAGAGAAGCATTTTCAGAGGTAACATGATCCAACTCAACTAAGAAAGATGCATACAGTTATACACCAAAAAAGAAGTATTCCTGGAGCTACAAATAACTTTCTGAATTTCAGAAACCCAGTTACAGGGTTCAGAATAAAACACCAGAGGTTACCAATGTGCAATCAAAAGCTCTAGATGTGAAGTGAAAATTGGCCTAATGGCTCAGTTATATAATGGGATGCTCGAGTTAGAAACCAAAATTTCCAGCCAAGTTTCAGTATTCTCATGCTCTAAATAGATGCTTTGAGCAGAAAAGGAAAACAATTGCTCGAAGTTTCAAGTCAATTGGCTGTAGAAATCCCATGCAATAATGCTCTAGAAAACGTGGCGCTTTAGATGAATGTTCTCCTCTTTAGATAACAATGACTGTTACATGTAGCTGATCACGACTGCTTCAAGGTAGTCTTTTGGTGAGCATTCCACTGCAACACCATCCATATTATGGATGTACCTGGAAGAAACGAAGATCGATCATTGCAAACTTGCAGTTTATTTGCAAATTTCCACAAATATTTATATTATGATGACATTGAAATGTTATACAAGTGTCTTGATCAACCAGTTTGACAAAACAAATAGATCTCTTTGTTTGGAAAACTAAGAACAATAACCTTATTCTCTAACACGAGCAAACACCAAAAAGATAAGAACTTTTAGCTCACAGTTCGTTAAGTATCTGCCACTCAAAGTAGAATGGCAAACGTTCAGTTAGATAGGCAATTACCATTTCATGCCATTCTGACAGAACAGGTGGTATCGGTACGGACAATACGAGTTCCAGGAGATACATTTCAGATATGTCAACAGCTCTATACTTTTTTTTTATTTATCCTTTTTTATTGGCGGGGGGGGGGGGGGGGGGCGGCTGCATTTGAGAGCCCTTAGGTGATTTGGGAACCGCCTTCCTTGTTGTCACATAAGAGACAAGGATAGGTTGGTAATACAAATAACCCAGAGACGGGCCATTTTCCACAGGTAGCTTCTGCCAATACATGGAGGACACTGTAGTGGAGAGTGATTGTCTACATCACGTTTTCTTTGCAGAGCTTGAATGCTTTGTGTGGTGTCCATTATAGAATTTAGTTGATAATCTAAGAAGCCACTTTTCAGAAAACAACTACGTCCTCTTCCCACCCAGTTTTGTAAAGCTAATAGGTCTGACTATGAAGTTGCCCCTCTTCAGCCATGGGAACTAGTAAGCCTGTTTTTGAACCTTTCTTGCGTTGGTTCCTTTACCTTTCCCTAAAACTACAGAGCACCATCAACTATTACAGTTCAAAGCAACTTACACAGAAGTGCTTTGATTTGTATCGACTTAGAATAAGAAACTCAAACTCAAAGTAGTTTGATTGACCCTGAAACTCCAGAGCTGTTCAAGTTCTCATCCTCCTCAGCTGAGTAAAGGATATACTTGTTGGATGAGTGCTACCACATTTACAGATTTATACGGAAAGGTCAATGGTCGTATAAAGAGTAGAATATGGAACCATGAAATAGAAAGTACCAAGATATAAAAGCTAAAAGCAGATGACACAGCACACAGGTAACCTACAACTCCAATGGTACCAAAGCATCTTGCAATGATTCAATAGTCCAAAGCTCATGAAAATTCTTATTGCCTCATCTTATAGCTATTTCTTGCCAGCCAGGCTTTTGGGTAAGACATTCTTACAGTCAAAACATGTGAATTTTCAAGATTTTGAAAAGAGCTAATAAGGGCTTAGATTAAAGGCTCATCCCAAACTATCAAAAGTTCATGTGGTCTCACCGTGAGATCGCATTACCAAAGTTTTTGTGAGTTTTTGCTAACTGCGCAAGTATTTTACTTGTTTTCCCTATGCTTGTAATGTTATAAAATAATCGAAAAATTCCAAGGCAATGGGCTAGGAAGAATAATGGAATTAATTTCCCCTACCTCTACTGAGACTAAATCCTTTTAGATGGAGTACACTCTAAAGACCTAAAGCTTCTTCATTTCCAAGGTTACAAACGTCCATCATGTTATCAATTTTATTTGTCGTTGAAAAATAGAAGCAAGAAGAGGAAAAATGAAATGAAGTACAGCAAGACAGAGTGGAGGGTGTACACTAGCATCAAGCATCTCTGGACCATCTTCTAGAATTCAGGTCATATAACAAGCAACTTGTTAATTAACTCAAAAGCAGTATAGGCACACGAACAGCAAACTCAAAGACTACTGCTCAACAATCCAGTATAGGATCAAAAGTTTATAGAAACAAAAGATATAGTCTTGAGAAACGAAAGGCTTAGACAAGATTCATACGGTGTAAGAAAAGGGAATAAAATTAAGCAATCCTCTCACTGACACGAATAAGCACAAAATCAATTTTTGAGGTCCAAAAATCCACACACACTGGAATACTACAATTGAATCAGCGTGGGAGCATCAGATAAACTGATTCCAGCAGGTTGTTAAACTAAGATATAGACTCTGTAATACTTACAGTTCCTAATTCAAGCCACATGAAGGTTGCAGATCATAGTCAATGTTGTTCACATTAGGGACACTGTTCGGATATGAACACCAGCACACATGAAACTTTTAAATTGGAAATGTTTTGGACTTCTTTTTCAGGAAGTTAAATATCGAATATTACTGACAAAACGTCAACAACTTATCAGTATGTTGGTTCCTTTAAATCCAGAAAATAATTTAAGAAACTGGAAATGGGCCCTAGGTGGACTGATAGATAATACACTCTCGAATCTCATTGTCCATCATCAGGAAGTACAATACTCATGAAGATGATTATTGCCTCATTAAGATTCTCATTAGTCATTACTACCTCATGCCAGGTTTTGGAAAAGGCAGTCTTACTGTCTCAACTCTCAACATGTGAGTTTTCAAGATTGTGAGGAGAGCTGTTCAGGTATTAGGTTAAGAGCTCATCCCACAATCTCAAAAGTTCATGTGGTCTCATCTTGAGATCGTCTTACCAAAAAATTTAAATTTTTCACCAACTGCATAAGTACTTTGTTTGTTCCTCCTTATGCTTGTAATATTACTTTAGTAAGATGATCTAAGGCAATGGGCTTGGTGGAGTATTGGGGTTAATTTCCCCTGCCTCTACTGAGACTAAATCCTTTTAGATGGAGTACACTCTAAAGACCTAAATTTTCTTCATTTCCATGGTTACGGTCGTTCATTCTGATATCAATTTTATTGGTACCGGGAAAAAAAATAGCAGCAACAAAAAGACTAAAATGAAATGAAATACTGAAAGACATAGGGGAGGGTGTACACGATAGCATCAAGCATCTCTGCACCATCTAGAATTTAGGTCATCTAAGAAGCAACTTGTAAATTAACCAACTCAACAGCAGTATAGGCACACGAACGAAACAGCAAAATGAAAGACTACCGCTCAACAGTTCAGTATACATCAAGAGTTATAGAAACCAAAGATAGCCTTGAACAAAGAAAGCTTAGACAGGATTCATACGTTTAAAAATATGGGAACAACATTGGAAAATCCTCTTGCTGACATAAATAAGCAAAAAATTAGTTTTGGAGGTCCGAAAATCCAGACACACAGGAAAACTACAATCGAATCAGCGTGGGAGCATCAGATTAACCGATTTCAGCAGGTTGTTAGACTAAAATATATAGTTCCTATAATAGTTCCTAATTCAAGCCATATGAAGGTTGAAGATCATAAACGCATAATCTGTGTTGTTCTCATCAAGGACACTGGTTGGATATGACCACCAACAAAACATGAATAATAAATGGGAAATGTTTAAGGCTTCTTTAGGAAGTTAAAAGTTGAACATTACTGACAAAACATTGATAACTTATATTATGTTGGTTCCTCTAGGTCTAGAAAATTATGTAAGAAACGGAAAATGGACACTAGGTGGAGTGATAAACAATGCACTCTTGGATCTCTCTGAACATCATCAGGAAGTCATATCCCCTTTGTTGACATGATTGCAGCAGGGTAAACAAAGCGCCGGGGTAACAAAGACCATATTTGGCCAACCAGTAATCAGAATCACACTCAATAGACAAATTAAAAAGGGGTCCCAACAGGTAATGCGCCAATCCCATTTAGCTACAATAGATCAAGTGCATAGCCACAGAGGAAGTCAGACGCAAATGCATCTAGAAGAGAAAATGATACATTTACAACAGGTAATGCGTTAATCAGTATGAGGTCTTAATGCAGACATACAAAGATGGTCAATGAAAGACAAGGGCTTTCTCAAAACATACCTGCAAAGAAGCCTACAGTACTTAAATTAGCGATCGTCATTGTGTGATATATTAGGTATTCAGTCAGAAAGTGACCAAGAGCGTAGACGAATGACAAAAATGTCGCCTGATAGAGAGGCTTGCTGTCGAGATTGAAAGCACAAAGGAAGCAGAGAGTACAAGTCAACAGAGTCCATACTCCAAAAGTTCTCCCATGAACTTCAGTCACTACAAAATGGTAAAAAAAAACTCAGGTCAGTGCTGCTATCATAGTGTCAAATTAAGAAGGTTCTGAAGATGAAGCACGAGAAATAACAAAGTGAATTTTCATTTACAGCAAGTTCAAATGAAGGTTATTTTGTCAGCATATCGGCTAAAGCTTTGATGTCATGCTCACAAGCCCCAATATGCACTCAAATCTCCACATCTCCCAAATCCTTCTAACCTCTTTCAGAACAAAGATACGAACAACTTCATCGAGCTTGGCAAGCAAACCCCTACAACTAGTCCCATAAAGTTTTACATTGCTCAATGAGTGTCACTTCGAGCTTCCCAGCTAGCTCTGTAAAATCAATTTTGGGGGTCAGAGTTCAAGGGTGTTGTTAAAGGACAGCTCACGAGGTAAAGATCAATACATCCAACCCTGTATCCTTCTGCTTGAAGCACTTTTGCTGCTTACCAACATGAAAGAAGGAAACAGACAATTAGCCACCTAATCAATTTAAGCCATAGGTACATCTTTTTGACATAGTTTATGGTACAGCCTTATATAACTCTACTACTCTCTTTTTATCATGTATTCACTCGTAGAAATTTCTGATCAGGAGTTCCTATTCACTGATTGATGAGATATCTAGCACTCTGCCTATCAGTTAGGAAATGTACAGCCTCACTGAAATGGAAGAAAAGTCAGAACCTTTGATCTTAATATTATTATGTAAACTATCTCCTCATTCAAAAGATCCATAACTCAAAACATCCACAATTCAAAAGATCTTGATATTATTAAGCAAACTATCTTGATATGATTTGGAAAATAACTCAAAGTAGCTAAATAAATTGTCCATGCTTCTCATTTTCTGCGAAGTACCAGACATTGAATGCAATTCTCATCAAGAGTCCAAGGGAAATAGTCTCTACATTAGGGGTAAGGCTACGTACATCTAAGACACCCCCCTCCCCCCCCCAAAAAAAAACCCCTTTGCAAAAGCCTCTTTTAATTCTCACTGGGGAAATATTGATTGTTGATGTAATGGTAACAACATGAACCCCTATGCTCTGGCAGATGTCGCCAAACCTGTCTATAATTACTATATCCAATTCTCCTTAATGATTAATCTATATATTCCAGTGAAAAGGTCTCAAAATCTTTCCCTGCCATATTTTACCCACTTGACAAACAATACTTTGCCTTTTAGCATAACATCCCCAAATTTATGCCACAAAAAAGTGACGAAAAACCTAAGCTTTTATGAAAATATACCCCTCTAAACAAGATTTGTAAGCACACAATGCTGCGTAGAGCGGAAGCACATCACACAGGTAAAAAACAGGAAGATGATGGGATACTGCCGACCTTTTCGCAATAAGGAGTTGACCTAACAAAAGTCTCAATTATGTCATTGTCACACAAGAAATTTGGGCTCAAAGGAATGGGATTTAGCACAATTTAAGTAACCAAGTATTATTACACCAAAATTGACTAGAACAAGTTGAAAGAAACATTGAATCCAACAAGACCATCAGAACCAAATCAAATCTCGGGCACCCCACAAATCTACATTAGATTCTTGAACAAAAAAGAATCCAACTTTACTTAGGCAAAATACTAAAGAGTCTACAAAATTAATTCCTGCAAACAACTTGGCATGATCATAAACATCAAAAACAAGGGATCATGCAAGTTGAACCCTGTAAGTGCATGGCACATCCCTTATTAGGGGAAGAAATGGAACTATTCTCTGAACAGACAGAAATGTGAGACCTTGGCTTATAACAGAATTTCTTGGGTCAACCACAAGACTTAACTCATAGTTTAAGCAACTCACTAGCTTTGGGATCTCCACCCCATTGGATAAGTTGGCTTATAAATAGGATCTATCATCATATAAACATTAACAACCTCGATTAAAGCCAAATTTCTTGACATTCTACAAAATATCATTATAGGAGTAATCCTGAAACAACCCACCAAATAATTCAACAAGACCACTAAAAAAATGGCAGTTGGGGATCTCAATGATCAACTCTTTAACAAATCATATACTCTCTATTTACTAACATTGACAAAAGTGTATGCATTTCAATGGTACATCATGCAAAATATCACACATTCATAGAAAAGAGCGCGATAAAAGTAGACGAACTCCTGCAAGCTAAATCAAAGATATATATCGTTTTGTTGGGCCTATCACTATAGGAAAAATCCTGAAACAACCCGCCAAATAATTCAACAAGACCACTATATAAAATGGCAGTTGGGGATCTCAAAGATCAACTCTTTAACAAATCATATACTCTCTATCTACCAACATTGATAAAAGGGTGTCATTCCAATAATATACCATGCAAACTATCACAAAATCCTAATAAAGACCGCGATAAAAGTAGACGAGCTCCCTGCAAGCTAAATCAGAGATAAACATATATATCGCTTTGTTGGGCCAGTATGACTTCGTCTACTTTTACCATAATATATGAAAAGTAACATGCAACATGGTAGTTAATAATAATGCAAATATGAAAATAAGAAAGGAAGGTGTTATATTACTGGTAGTTTGGGAAAAGACAGCAAGGCGAAGAGCCCAAATATCAAAGAAACCAAACCAAACAGATGCCAATCTCAGTGAACCAACTATCATCAACCACCATCCTAATGCCTTCATCTGAAGCTGTTTTCTTTAACTATCTGAAGCTGTGGTTTTTTGTCAGAGTTCAGTGTTTAACTGCTTAAGTTGGCAGTTGACTAAAAAAGTCTGAAAGTGGTGAACTTTGGCAGAATTTTGATGATTAATGTTTGATTGAAATTGAGCTCCAACAATCTGGCTGGTGGGGCATTTTGCAAGTTCAACCAAAAACATAGCATAGTGGGTTGGATACTTGGATGAGGTCCTCAAAGAACTTGGGTGTGTTTCAGATTGATAATTTGGGGCCCAAGTAAGATGGGTCGATCGATATTCTGATACCCATACAATTCAAATTGGTAGTCCATTGCTAATTTTTTATTTTTTATTTTTGGTAATGTGGGAAAACTCTGAATATGCTCATTAGCCCGCAAACAACGCACATCAGAATAGCCGCATTTTTATCAGTGTGAGTGGTTCTGACTCAAGTAGCATATGTCCCAGAAGATCAAGGTTGGTCGAATGGTTGAGAACTCAACCTGCTTGGGGGATGTCCAAGGTTCTAATTCTCATATCCATCCCCCGCAACATTAGTTGCTCCAATGTACCCAAAAAAAAAAGTAGCATATATATCCCAAGTAAATATTCCTACAACAGTTGTCACTGATTGGGTTTGAACCTGAAACAATGAGCAATCTCACCTTCCACTCTAACTGGTTGAGCCAACCCACGTCCAAGACCATCTGTGGATAAACTTATTAGAGTTGGATTGAACAAAATTAAATTTATTATATTGGATATCCTTCCTAATCATCTTAAACTTTGTAAATAAATGAGATTAGCTAGACTAATCAACTAAACTGAATCTAATGAAACTTAAATGGCTTAAACTAAACTAGTGAATTGAAGAGAATTAAATTGAACATGACCGACAAATATTGACTGAACTAGTGAATTAACTTAGATGATTATAACAAAACTGGAGAAAAAAACCGAAATTAAGTTATCTAAACTGAACTAGCTAGTGAACCGAACTTAAATGATTTGAATTGGACTAACTTGTAAAATGAACTCAAAGAGTAAAGTAAAGTAATCAAAGTAGCGAATTGAATTCAACTAAAACCTAAACTGACTACATAAACCAACTAGTGAAATAAACTAAACTAGTAAACTAAAACTATAAAATATATAAACTTAATTGAACTAGTTAATCAAACTTAATTAAACAAGTGAAGAAACTTAACAAATGAAGTAAACGTAATTTAAATGTACCCAACAAAGATGAGGACAACAAAAATAACATTAGCAAACAACAACAACAACAACAACAACGACAAAGTGCAAATCTTCTCTCCCAAAGGATATTTCCTCTACATTTATATGAGTCTATATTGTTGAGTTTAACTTCTAATATATGTTAATTAAAATCACATCTAGTGGTATGTGAAATTATAGAGGCGACATGGAATAGGTGATGAGACACACTTTGGGATAAACGATTTGTACATACAACAACAACAACAACAACAACAACAACAACAACAACAACAACAACAACAACAACAACAATGATAGTAATTAATGATAACAATGTAGATGTTATTAATAATGTTAGAAATAGTAGTAGTAGAAGTAGTTGTAAATAAATATATTTAAGCAGCAATGAGTAGTTTATTTATGTTTAGTTTGCACTCATAGCCAAATTGAAGTCCTTTATTGACTTATAGTGACTTAACAATAATTTGTCCATTCTCCAATATTATATAACCTAATTGAACAAATTTTTTAAAACCTTGTGAATGTTAAGTTTACAATGACAGCAACTAGAAAACAACTTCTTCATTTATAAATATCTTCCAACCAATGAAAGGTGTTGTAGCTAGTGGTTGCTCACTTCATCCTTTAACCATGAGGTCAGGGGTTCGATCCTTACCCATGGGAACGGAGCACATTTTTTGGCCAACTGTTTACCTCTTAGGAGAGCACCCGCGGCAAAATGGATTAGTCACTACTTCCGGTGGTGGAACCCTCGGTTAAACAAAAAAAACAAATATCTTCCAATTGCTCAAATCTTCCCAAACACTAAAATGCAATATTAATTAATAGGGAGTATTAAGTTGAAATTGGATTTTTTTTCTTGTGATTAACTTGGTCATAATAAGGTCTAACTAGCTTGTAGAAGGTTGTTTTACAATAGAAGCGTATTTAAAGTTTGTAATGACTAAAAGAAGTTGTTTCTTTGCTCATTTCATATGAGCAACTAAATTTAGTTAAAATATTGATATTCAATATCAAGTGAGATTAGTGCTGAATTTGAGCCTTTTTGCTAATTAATTAGTAAGATGAAATTAATGAAGTATAAATATATTTTCTTTTAAATGAGAAGTACGGGAGTTATAAACAAAAATAAGTAAAGAAAAGTTGAGCTATCTATTGATTTTAGAACATGTAACATTTCAAGGGATAAAGAAAAAATGTTGCTCCACATTAGAAATTGAGATAGCTATATCAAGTTTATAATAGATATCATTATTGATTTAGATATTATTAAGGTTTTTCAATTTCATTTATGCCATCAATACTGTTGAAAGGATGATAAAAAATTGGAAAGAGAGAAATTTTGGAGGAGGGAGAACGATTGTGTGGTTGTGATGAGGATCATGTATGTTTTGTTCAATCTTGTTCCACTTTTCCTTTTTATTTGTCAATAAGTTAGCTTCAATGGATTTATTTTTGTTGCACTAATCAATGTTTGACACTTGTCAAGCAAAATATAACCGTTGATTTTGCTTCAACCGTTATATTTTGCAAACCGTAAATGATGAAGTAACTATTACACAAATCTTTTATTTAAGTTTAATTAACTTAAAATTAGTCGAACTGAAGTTTGAAGCTAAAGTGGCCACTTATATACTCTAAAAAAGGTTCGGCGTTTTAAATGACACAAGTTGAGCAGCAGTTCGAGCTAGTGATCAGCTGGTTTCTCATTGCAGAAATTATGACAACAACACACATAATCTGAGTTGTAGCCAAATTGTCAGCATGAATTCAAGATTCATGGTCATTTGCATGAAATTGACGGACACATCTGGTAGCGTATAGGAAGTGGTGTTCCTATTGCTGCATTTTGAAGTCAGATAACGTACATTTTACCACAATTTCCCCCACTATGTATGCTCCCACCTTCTTACAATTTCCTTCGTTGATGATAATTTAAGGACCACATCCATAACTCGTCAGTTCGTCATGGTCTTTCAATATCACCTTATGATGCAACTGTTACAAGACCCAGCTATGGTAGGACACTAGGACCACTTCCTTTAAAGCAAGCAAGATACAAACGCATTACTTCTTCCCCAAGGACGACAACTAGTCCATTCCTCCTTTGGCCGATCGAGGAAATTTACTAGCTATTGCTTAGCTTGTAGACTGTAGTATTATTGCATAACATGCTTCTTAATAATCATGCAGGAAGAATGTTACCAAGCACACATAAGTTACTGCTTGACGAGAATTCACCACTTAAAAATCATTTTTTGCCAATATTATAAAAGATGACTATTCTTAGTCAAAATTAAAATTCATCTTTCTTGAGTTTCGACACTTATAAATATAAATCAGATTCTGCAAATTACAATGTATCGGCCTTGTAGAAAACTTCAAGCATTGGGGTATAATTTAATTTTAGCTACAGTACGTAGAAGCTGGTATATACGTAGATTATGCACTCGAGTATACTCTTCTTTTGGCCGGTATTGAGTATTAAAATGCTCTGCTGGATGTCCTCGTGTTAAGGAAGAATCCGATATGCAACCAAATCTTCTTTCAGCATTAATTTGGAGTCCACTCAACCTTTGGGTCAAGCTTTGATTAGCTTAACTATTTTCAGCTTAAGTCTCATTTTATAATGAAGAGTCACAGAGTTTATTAATTATACTTCTAACTTCATTATTAACCTGTACAGTATATTCCAAATGCGTTCATTAACTCACAAGCTTATTTTTTTTTTTTGGTGCAAACTCACAAGCTTATTTTAGTGTTAAAGAAGTCGTCGTCTATGATAATGTTCTTGTGGCCGCAAGGAGAAGTATTCAAATTCAAGTATTTGGTGTCACATGCATGTTTAGAGCATGATCTTGGGAGGTTTGTTTTTGCTTACGTGAGTAATATAATCCGTTAACACTTATAATTATGTAGAAATGGCGGATTACAGCTATCATCCACTTGTTTCTCTTCAAATAATTTTAATAATCGAGCTTGAAGTTCAACTCAAGCTTTCTCCTAAACGTGCACGCACACCCTTTACCCAATCCCCAACAACCTTTTAATCCTTTATTTTAGGCCATGTTACCAATAAGTACTAGTCCACTGGTATTATACTCCTAGTCCTACTGTACCAAACTTCGATTTGAACTTTCATTAAACTATAAAAGAATACTAAAAATGACGAGGGGCTGTGTCTGTCACTCTGTTGTCTAAGGGTCTAAAGTCTGCGAGAAAATTTCAGGCTTTTGCTAATTTTCCACGACGTTCTTGGTGGAAAGCATGAGGCTCTGAATTTATGAGTTGTCAACTGCCCTTCACTTTGACTGACCGAAAAGCTCATGCTGATTTCTCATTTACCTGTTCAGTAAGTCTTTGGAAAGAAACAATTTCTCTATATAGCAATTAGGAAACATATACTCACATAGTCAGATTCTTTGTCACTGATCTCTTCATCAGAACAATGTCCAATCTATTTAGTTCCGCCACAATGTAATTTGCTTTAGAGAAGTACATTTGTACCATAAGAATATAATACTTGATATTCCCTCTACAAACACTTCAGACAAGTCGTCCTATTTTATAAAAATGGAACAAGAAGAAAGGTAAGTGAAGCTCTAAATATTTTGCCTTCAAATGTTTGTCATGGACTACAATCTTATTGTAATCTTGGCCAGTAAATGTTGGTTCAGAGGTAATTAAATTGTTTCCAGATATGAGATGAGCTGTGAGATGCCAATGACCACGTAATGAAAAGTTTACCAAAGCTTGAGCTAACAGCCTAACATGAAGACCTCATTTTTACTTGTCTACAAGGTTTCCTCTCTTTTGTGCATGAGGAAAGCTGTATCTCAGCTGTCATCTAACTACAAATCAGACCTACTAGAAACCTTTATTCTTCTAATAAATATAGCACTATTTACCTTCATGCACATGATAAGGCTTAAGGCTTTAGATCAAGATTCAAGCACCAATATAGAAACATTCATTGCTCATGACCAGTGCCAGAAATGGAAGTTACCTTGGATCAAGGGCAAACTGACTAAGAGTAAAGATATTGCACAGCATAAACATTCCAACATTGATCATAATATACACCTTTCCAGATCTAACACTAGTAGAACTGCTAGTAAATTTTTGCAATTCCATTGGAAATGATCTTACTAAAAACAGAAGATCCTTACAGAGGCCACACACAAAATAAAGATAGAGAAAGCAGTTAACCTCCTCTATTGTTCGGCTCCTAAGATCAGTTCTGCTCTGTCCCTACTATATACACAGTTTTTTCTTCTTGTCAGTAGTAGTAACTAGTAACTAGTAACCAGTAGTAAGTACTTAACCATCTAAAAAAGCCGATGGAGTACAAATTCCATCACTGACTAAAACCCAAAATTTCTCCACACTAGATACTCTAAAAATAACCAAAACAAAGAAGAGAAAGGCAGAGGAAATTTCCCTCAAGTTCTCAATTGTCAGCAATCCGAGTCATTGTTTTGGCAAAGCTCCTTTCTAAGCTTCTGAGAGAAAAGCCTACAAGCGTCAATGCTGAGATCAATGGCAGCAGCGAGTGCGACATATGCCGCAGCATCCTCTGTGCAGCTGACATGCTGCACACTCACCTCCACCATGGGTTTACTACATTTCCCTTCCCCTTCCACACGGGCTGACATAACAAACCCTCTGTAGGCGCTATACGGCCACAAACCAAACCCGAAATCACCGCTCCCTCCTCTTGCTCTTGGACTACACCCTGGTGATGTACTAGACCGCTGACCCGTCCGAGACCCTCCGCCATTACCATTTCCATTGTTAATTTGAGCAGTGGCCAAGTCAATAGAAAACTTCCCTCCTTTAGTCGTGCTCAAAGTCGACTCAGCCAATACAACCCCGGCATTGGCACTCATGTCCGGAATCAGCTCAAACTTGTATCCAATCCCATCAGCAGCACCACGCTCACGCCAAGCCTCTAGCCGCCCCCACGGCTTCCATGTCCCTTCACCTGGTCGAAGGATGAGCCACGAGCCCGGGTTGGACCGACTCACCCTGTCCGAACCAGGAGATGCCACAAACGGAGTCACCATCGAGGCAGCTGCCACTGGTGAACCAGATAAATCATGGACTGTAATTGACCACCCTTTTCGCTCTTTCCCTGGCCTCTCCCTTTCACTTCCGAATGAACTCAACCACCCTCTTCCACTCCCTTGATCAGCTTGCAATGATCTAAAACAACCCAACAAAAATAACAATTAGAGTCACTTTATACTCAAATTTTTCTGAATCAAAAAGCGCCTATAACAATACCAACCATCCTAAATGCAATAATCTAAAAACCACCCAAAAACTAATAATTAATCAAATTCTCCAAAGTTCTAACACAATATATTAAAAGAGACAGTCTAGTTTCAACTTAAATTAGCCGTGATCACGAATTAGATGAAAGCAGTCAATAATTATCAACATTGTAACAAAAATGATCACTTTAAATCAAACAATGATCATCAAACAGTCTCATACAAGACTTTCCGCTAATTAAAAAGGTGCAGACAACAATATCACACATAATAAAGTACCCCCTAATTCATCTGTGAAAGTAAAGAGTAAGATAACACAACACACCCCACCCTTACGACTAAAATTACTTTGCCCTCTTTTTAAGTGGGGAAATGCATAATGCATTAAACTACTATTTTAAAACAAACACACTAATCTAAATATCTAATCACGTCAATCAGAATTCTCTAAGATACCATTAATTAGCGGCAGACAACAATATCAAAAAATCAAACATAGTAACAAAAAAGTACATTTCACTTTATCTCGCTGTTAAAGCAAGCCCACAAAGTCGCAGATAAGAATCGAAACACACCTAGTCCGCTGATGGTGGCGGTCACCAACGCCAGTATTCCGAAAGCTAAAATTAACCGTAAACACCGGCTGCCGAATACTCCCTTGGATCTGAAACACCTGCGGGCTACATTCAGGCTCACCATCAAACTGAAAAACAAACCTCGGGTCCGGGTCAGCCCGAACATTAAGATGAAACTCCGACCCACCTTTACTACCACTCCCCCCAACACAAGTCCACCCATTGTGGAAAACCACAGCCCTCGATTCAACAACCCCCTTGAAATCCAACGGCACACACACCTTCCCCAACAACCTCCCGGAACTAACCCCACAAGTGGCCCCACTCCTCCCGGTAAAGACACTAATCTTCAAGCACAATTTCCCGCCGAAAATGACCTTTTTACCCAGCTTGGTCAAATCATCTTGGGACAGGTGGAAACTCGCTGCGAGGGTGTGCGGGTAATTGCCGTCGGGAAAGGTGGTACTATCCGAAGGAATGTAGGGTATGAGTGCTGTCTGTAGAGGGAAGCCCTTGAGCTTAATCTTGCAGAAACAGGGCGAGGTGGTTGGGTGGACTACGTTACGTGCCGGCTTCGCGGGTACCGGCACCTTCAGCGCTAGGTTGCCCACTGTTAGCCGCACGAACGGACACGGGTCCATCTCGTCGCCACTAAAATAGCTAACAACACTACAACTAAGAGTTTCAAATAGTAAGGAAGTAACAATGAATGAGAATTTAAAGAGAACTACACATGATGGTGGTTGTTATGGTTGGTTATAAAGGGGTGTTGTAATTTGTAAAAAAGGAATTTTTGGAAGTATAGGGATGTGCAAAGGGAGTGTTTTAAGGGGATGGGTATAATTTTTTTTGGTAGTGGAAAGTGTACTAGTTGTTTACTATACTATGGAGTATGGAGTATGGAGTATGGAGTATGGAGTAGGAGTATGATTATGCAAGTCTGCAACACCACCAAAGAATGCCAATAACAATCAGCCATCAATGAGAGAGATACATAACATTATAACGATGAAAAGAAAGAAAGGTGGAAGGAAAATGTGTGCAGAAACCCTAAATTTGTTTTGTTTATGATGAGGAGGAGAGAGGAATGGAGAACAGCTGGGAACAGCCTGTCTTTCTTTCCTTCTGGAAATTAAGACTTGAATAAAACAGCCAAAGGTTTACTAATTACTATCTGAGGTGCATATTGTGGGACCCCGTAAGGTTCAACTAATGGGATGGTGCCACGTGGAAGGGATAGGAAGAGGGTGGGGCCTAGGTGGGGTGACCTGAAACTTGTATGGGGATTGGGGGAGTGAGGGCCGTTGGATCGGGGGATGGGTGGTATGATCGGAGGGTGGGAGATGGGTTTGATGATTTTAAGTGTGAGGGCGACAGGTAAGAAATAGTAGAGGGAGGGAGTGGTGGGAGTGTTGGTATTGCTGCTGAGACTGCGGCTGTTGCTCTCACAGACTGATGTGGCACACGTGTATGTACAGCAGGATGTTAATTTTGATACCCGTGACCCGAGGCAGGATAAAATACGAGAAAAGGTTAAAATTTGACGAGACTGGGCTAGACCTGGAGAGTAAATATATTTGAAGAGAATATTTGGAGTGGTAGAAGATGTGATGGAGAATTTTGACTGCCTATGTCAAAAATCTTTATTCTTTTGAGTGCTCTTTTACTGTTAGTTGTTTGACTTATAGGGGTAAAACTCTATTACGGAGTATAATTTAGCTCACTCTTTAGGGTTGAGTTCTCTTTCGGGTACACTCAGGGGTCAAATTGCCAAAATGGTAAAAAAAAAACAACCCCAAATGACAACTTGGTAAAAAAGCTAGCACAGGCGACAAAAAAGTAAAAAAAATAACTCCGACGACAATCCAACCAAATAACACGTTAATCTTGCCAGAATTGATCGCGTGACATTTACGAACCTAAAATTACATTTTATCTACGACAAAACATTTCCCTCATTAACAATTCCATTTCATACCCACTCTTCCCTCCACACCACCAGCCCCTCCCCCCTCTTTTCCTTCTTCTTCATTCTGCCCCCTTTTTTCACCCCCCAAATCCCACTT
>CAAKMY010009261.1:0-16916 GCA_901111285.1 Corrigiola litoralis
CCCCCCCCCCCCCCCCCCCCTTAACCCAACCCAACCCAACCCCTGCAGGGATGAAGAGTTGTAGCAGCAACAATGTTTTAGCATTAACACTTTCCCCCTCCAACCTCCAACTTCATCTCAACCATCTTCATCTTCACTCATCAAAATTCAAAAATAAAAAAGGCAATCCCAGAAAGAAATGAAAAGTAAATTAAACTACTAGAAATTGCATATTTCCATAAATGCCAAGACAAACAATAATTAAAAAAAAAACTCAATCGGGTGATACACTAGACCAGACCAGCGCCCCAATCCACTGCAGAACTGGACTGAACCTTGTTTCTAGCCGGGTAACGAACTAGGCTTCACCTAGGCTCAGCCAATTTTACACATGGCTAGGCCAAGCCCGGTCCAAGTTTAACACGCGGCCCGAACTTCACCCAGAAAAAAATATATGTCCACAGTCGCCGGCGTTGATTTGTCTTGCGGTAGTGATCCATTGTTGCGTCACTTGTTGTCATTTCATTGTTGTTGTTGCTTCGTTTTTGCTGTTATAATAGCGGGTTATGGGTAAATGAGGAGTGAGCTTTGTGAATTGGGGGAAGGAAGTAGGAGGGAGTTGGTTGGGTAGTAAAAAGGGACGGAGGAGGGAGGTTGGTATGTGGGTAGTGAACTGGGAAAGGACAGAGGAAGGAGAAAGGAGGAAGGATAAATGAAAATGGGATTTAATTTGGGAGGGGGGAAGGATGTCTGATCAGGGTGGAGGGTGTTTGGGGTGCGGGGTTGGGATTTAATTTGGCTCAATTTTAAGGGCGATCTTTAGCTGAACAATTTGTTTTTTGTAGTAGTTTTGCCAGAATTGGACAAGTTCTACTAAAATGAAAATCCCGAATTATACATTTACTATTTTGGTATTAGGATTTCATAATTGAAAACTAGACATGAAGAGTTTTCCAACGCCGTCTTACTCTATCCAATGAGATATCGAAATCAAAAGTTATGGTAAGAAAAAGAACGGAAAGATTTGCAGTTTTGCGGATATTGGTTGTACCCCCCGGGAGCCGACCGAACCCCCCATTGGTACTGATCGGACTCTCCATGGTACCGATCAGACCCCAAACTTTACAATAGGCTTTCTTCTTAGCTTCTTTGGGGGTCCGGCCGGACCCCTAGCGCTACGGGGAGAGATCTTTGGTTTATTTCTTATTTTTGGCCTAATCTTAGTGTCCCTGTCCCCCCTCCACTATGTAATGACCTAGGACGACCTAGGGTTATGGATCAACTCATATTCACGCATCATTCACTAAGTACTCCCTATATACCTAGTAATCATGCACTTCGACCTAGGGTTATGGATCAACTCATGTTAGGGTTGGGCCTGCTAAAAGTCTAGGTTTCCTAGATTTAAGGCTTATAAAGACAACAAGGTTAAAGTAAGGGTTTTCAATAGTTGTTACTAGGTAAAAGCTTGCTTCTAAAGTACATTGAAACATCATCGACCCTCTTAAGACATCGTCGTATATATGACTTGAGGGTTAAGTTCCAAACATTGTTTGCTAGTTCCTTCCCCTTAATTTGTTTATTTCATTGTTTCATCACTCTTATGCATATTAACCTTGTTTAGTATAATGTTTAGGCTTCTTTTTGATAATGGTTAATTGTAGTATCATGTTAGGAGTTCCTAATGACTTATAAATATCGTAAAACTGTTTTGACATGATTTTGTTTTTATTGTTTTATTGTTTGTTAAATGGTGTGAGCACCATGCTTAAGATTAATATGCAGTTAGATCATGTTTAGTTATAGTATTTCATCTACAACAATGTTAGGGATTTTTTGTAATAATTTGATATTTTATTATTATTTTATCTTTATTATTATTGTATTATAATGTGTTCATAATAGTAGTTATCGATGTCATAATCACGCCCAGTTTGTTTTCATTGATTTTATATTTATTGTTAGTCAATTTTGTTGGTAAATATGTAAGCTTGGTTTTCCTTTGTTTCAATGCATGTTTAGGTTAAGATCTAATAATTTCCCTTTAGAAGCATACTAGAGAACTTTAATCTATGACCCTATGTCATGTTTAGGGTGTGGTATTGTATGTACGGTTGGTTCATCGATCCAGAACCAGACCAGACTGAACCGGACCGGCCGGTGACCGGAATATACAAATTATTAGAACCAAAGACCGGACCGGCCAAGGTTAGATCGGGACTTGACCGGTTAAGACATGATTTTTTTTTTGTTTTTTACTAGAAATGTCTGACTTGCTGCTACAATGTTTGTATAACTTTGTAAAGTTCACAACAATAGAAAAACTTGGAGAGATGGGGAATAGAGTTAAAATATAAAAAATTAAAACTCACAAAGATAAACCAACCACGCCAATTACATTCAAGCAAATCCAAGTACGCCCAAAACTATTTGTTGAAACATTTTAAACCAAGACTTTAACATTCAATCACAAATGAAATCCAAAAGACATATACATAAAAATCAAACAAAACCCAGAAAATTAAGCCACGGTTCCATCTTGCTGCCCTTAACAACTTCGCCTTCAACTCCCTCGACAAGCAATAAGAAATTGAGAACCCCAAGTTTGAGTATTGTACCCGGTTGTCGTTTTATTAGTAGTCGTAATCTCAAGGATGAAAGAGGGATAAGGAGATAAATATCTTCAGGTATGTTGAGGTTCTTGTAAGGATATTGAGGAATTGTAAGGATGGGCATTGAAGTTGAGAGGTACTTGAAGAGTGGGGAGTCAAGATGAGAGGAGGCGGTAGAGTAAAATTTTCAGTTAGGGTTTTCTAAAAAAGACATATATATGTACTTTCAAATTAGGTCCCATCCAGGTTAGGTTTTTTGTGGTTTTAGACCGGAAACCGGTTTGCTGTAAAACTGAAACCGGAGACCGGAGACCGGACCAGATTGACTCGGTCGTGTCCGGTCAATTTTCCGGTCCAGACCGGATCTTGAACAACTCTATTTGTACGTTGTTAGGTATCATGTTAGATGTACTTAAGCATGTTTCTTGAGAGACATATGTATATTCATTGGAAGACTAATTGGATAAAGCATGTTAAAATGGATTGGTTTAATCTCATATGCTCATAGTTGAATCACCAAATACCACACTTGTATGAACTTGTTAAATGAAACACGAAATATAAAGGCCCCTATAAACATTTGTGCTTAGTAAAGACTGAAAGAGCAATGAGGGTGTCTTATGGCTTTCCTTGTTGAAACTTCGCAATCCCGAACTATGAGTGTATTCTTGGGTCAAGAGTTGAAGTCATTTGCGTTATATCACCTTCTTAATATGCGATTTAAATATGCCAAAGGTTTAAAGGAATAAATCTACAACTAGGGTTGTAGACACCGTAATTCGTCTGTGTCAAACCCGATGATGAAAAGTCTTTCATATACACGTATGTCGGATCATGTATGGTAATATGTTCCTTATGAAGAAAGCTTGGGGGCTCGAGGGTTACCCCGTGGTGAGTTAGAGTTGATGGTATTAGATTGGTAATGACTTAAAAGGAGTGAAACTTAGAAAATGGGGTGAACATGAAGGTTTAGTGACAAGGAATTGAGGAAGGGTGCCTTATTTGACCTTTTAGAGTGTTGTTCCGCACTACACTCGTCTTGCTGAGAACATATGAGTGACTTATCCTTTGAATATCTTAATAAATCTTATATGGTTGGATTCATCTTTCTCTTAGCTTTCTAATGGCATATTACACGCATTGAGATCATATACGATGAGAGAGTTATTATTGGTTGATCGCAGCCCTGTCGATCTCGAACACCTTGTACCAATTTAGCGATTCCGGATTAACTATTTACTTATTTTAATTCAAGGTTTTCTGGACAAGAAACTAGACTTCTAGAGCTTTCCAAATAGATATCACACGCCCCAAAAGATTAAGGTAATCAAGAGATATTGCAAAAATAAAACAGAGAATGTTGTAGGACAGGATATGGAAAGTGAATAATCCGGTTCCCTGATATGTTTTGGAGGATTGCGACTAGTTGGCTAGGTTTAGGGTGTTCCTCCATCATTATTAAAGGAGATGGAAGGCCTAAGGTTAGGAGGAGCTCAATTCCATTTATCATTTTTGTGCCCCTTCCTCAAAGAAACCCTTCTAGTTTCTAGTGTTTGCCAAGTCTAGGGTTGAAGCCAAAGTTAAACTAGAGGTCATTTCACATCATTTTAACACAACTTTACATCATTCAACACATTAAAAACTCATATTCTAGGGAAAAGGTTTGGGTTGGGGCCTCCTAAAAGTCTAGGGTTTCAAGAACCAAGGCTTGTAAAGCCAACAAGGTGAAGTAAGAGTGTTTAGTGGTTGTTAGTAGGAGAAAGCTTGCTTCTAAAAGTGCATTGAAAAATATATCATCGATCCTTGTGACATCGTGATATGACTTATACTCAAGCTTAGCTTGCCAACCCCCTTCCCTCTATTGTTTGAATAGTGTTAGTTTACATACTTGTATTGTAGAGAACATAGAATCATGCTAGGGTTTATATTTGACAATGGTTAGAAACTTGTTTTTAGAGAACTTTATTTATCTTATTCCCAAGTGTCATGTTTAGGGAATGATTATGATGTATTGTTAGTATCATGTTAGGAGTCCTTGTAAATAGTATATCTTGTTAGTTTGCATGTTTAGGATTTGTTTTGTCATTTGGCATTTTTTTTTAGGTTTTTTGAGGGTTTGTGTGTCGAACTTGCCATGTTTAGAAGTTTCCATATTTAGAACTTGCCAGGTTTAAATTTGCCATGTTTAGAACTTGCCATATTTAGTACTTGCCATATTTAGTACTTTGTATATTTGGAACTTTCCATGTTTGGAACTTACCATGTTTGGTACTTTCCATATTTAGCAACTTTCCATAAATAGAACTTTCCTTTTTTAGAATTTTTGTTAAACGAAACTAGCATGTTAAAATGGATTGGTTTAGTCTTATATGCTCATTACATAATCACCTAATACAACACTTGCATGAATATAGTTAAATGTAACACACAATAAAAAGGCCCTAATTAACACTTGTGCTTAGTAAAGACCGAAAGGGCGATGCGGGTGTCTTATGGCTCCCCTAATCGTAACATCGCAATCCCGAACCATGAATCTAGCCTACGGGTCAAGATTTGAAGTCATTTGAATCGTATCACCTTTTGGTATGCGGTTTAGATTTGCCAAGGGTTTAAAGGAATAAATCGATTAGTAGGGTAGATTGACGATCCATTCGTTCTAAATCCACCTCCCGAACCTCAAGCAAACCATTATGGTGATACGTGTATGCGGTGGCGGATCTAGCTTACAACAAGGGGGGTCCTTAGACCCCACTTGGGAGAATTTTTTTAATACATAAAGAGAGTTTTTCTGATAAAATCATTTATTTGTATCATTAATGACCCCACTTAGAGAAAACAGTGACCCCACTTAACAAAGTGACCCCGGTTAAATAATTTTCAGGGTCCGCCGTGTATGGGCCATGTGGCTTCTCTAAATGGCTTAGGTCATTGGAGGCATGTTGAGTAATGAGTTTCTTAATTCCCTAAAAAATTAAGTGGCGACTTCCATGTTTTGGTACAAGTATCCAGTTCAGTCACAAGTAGGTAAACTTTCGGGTCCTATATTTTGGCGACTTCACTGGGGACTGCGAGACTTGAAAAGCAGTTTTGTTAATTTGGGCCCCCTTTTATTGTGTTGTTTGGATGTGTGTATTGTTTTGAGCATAAGCATGAATATGGAAAGGAAACAAACTTTGAACGCACGGATAGTGACAACAGTCCTGACCAATCCACACAAGATGGGACATATTTCATTCCTCTCATGGTCATCAACTTTCTTCTTCAACTCTTGATTCCGGCCCTTCACTTAAATGACAGAAGCCTTCAAAGCTTCGAACTCAGCCATCAAATTTTTCATCTCTTACTTAGTCATCATCTTATTCTTGCGATATTTTCTCTTTTTGATTGTTATGGGTGGTCCTTCACTCCTCTTTTTTATCACAACCTTTGTGCACCCTAACAAAGTGTTTCAACAATCCTATTACAGTTAAAACACCCAATATTCAAAACCCAACCAAAGAATGATTGGACACATAACAGATAGACACACATCGTTTCACAGATCCCCCACATGTGGTTTGACATGGGTGGATTAAATCTATACACCAATAGGAAGACGTTTTCCTCAAAACATATATCACATATGATTTACACGTTTACGCGTGATATGACCTAACTTTAACCACTTTTACTTACATGATTATCTAACTATCGTGCCCTAAAATAAAACAACCATGCACACGCGTTGTCGTACCTTTCTATATTAATGTCGTTAATCACCTAATACAACAATTGCACAAATTCGCTATATTGAACACACAATAAGTAGGCCTATATGGACATAAGTGTTTAGTAGAGTGGAAAAGGGCGTGTAGGGTATCTCACGAGTCAGGACTTCCCTAATCGTAACTTCGTATCCCAGACCATAAATCTTGCCTTTGGGTGGATACAAAGTCATTTAAGTGGTATTTGTCAATTGCTGGCACATGATTTGAATTAGCCACAAGGCTGAAGGAATGAATTGACTAGCTAGTATGGTAGATAAGGGATCCGTTCTATCATGATAATCCACCTCTCAAACCTCATCGTTCGTATGAAACGCGTTGGATCCATCTAATCCTAGATGATCCTTGACCGTCAATGAGAATCGTTGAGTAACGGGTTGTTTAATTTCCCTAACAATTAAGTGACAACTCTTATATTTCGATGATGCATCAAGTTGCGCCCCGTAAGGTAAAAATTGCATTTTTTCCGGTCCTACAATTTCATAAAAAATTGATTTGTTATTGATTCTAAAGTCAACTATGGGGACTGCCATATATACTAATTTCAATAGTGCACTAGATACTAGTTAAATGCATGTGGGCATTAAAAATGTCGTTGACATGTCGCCATTTGATTGGTCGTGTAACTCTTGTGCCTTCGCTCTCACCTATAAAGGAAGTATTGTTCTCGTAATAGAGACTTACAACCCATTGGGGACGATAAAGTTACATTCTTATCCATAACCATTTATTTTTTTCATCACTCATATCCATATCAATGTCCTTTTTTTCATCCATCCATACCATAAGGTGAAACAAGTAAATAACTGTCCAATGGATACCAAACAACTCAAAAATGATCTTATTATTTGTCACATTTAAATATATAATAATTATTTTAATAATAAATTTGATTTTTTTTTTTATCATAACAAACATGAAAATATTAGATGAAAAGTATTTTTTCACTAATAATATTTATGGTTACTTCGAACTATAGGTGGTAATAGTTTCGGGTAATGTATATCTACTAGGTGAATAATGGATATACATTACCCGCCCATCCATAAATCTACATCCTTTTAAAAAAACTAAGCTCATTCGACCCATTTAATTTCATAAGGATGATTATCCACGGAATGCGGGTCATATGGCCATCCGTATGGATTTTCCGTCAGTTCAAGCCGCCTACCTTTTCCCAAAATTTCTGGGATATTCTCTTATATACCCCTGAGGTATACGTAAAAATCCAAAATAACCGTATATCCACCCGACTATTCCAAAATGTCTCTTATGTCAATTTTTCGACTCAAAATACATACATCAGGGGCATTTCTACTGTCTAATGGTGATCAGAACATATTTATTCATTTCTCTTTTCCTTTTCATGTTCTTGGTCACTGCCCAAAAAATGCAACTTATAGCACCTCACTCACCAAACTAACCCATGTCCGCATTGTGAACAGCATTTCAAGGCCCTTCTATCTGCTCTCTGGCGCTCAACGTACTTCTGCTCAAACTATCAGTAAGTAGCTAATTTTTCCCTATCTTAGCACACTATTTTTGTGGGGTCATTTGTTGTTATGTTAACAACACCAAAACTTAGACTTTATGTGACCAGAAAGCTCAAATCTTATTGCATATACCCTTGTTTATCATTTTGTTCATCTGGGTGTGACTCCAATTCTTCTTCAAGCAATTATATTTCGACTGCGAATGATGTTAGTAGAAATGGGTTTGAACATTCTAATGCTGAGAATGAATGGGTGAAGTTGCTTAAGCCTTATGATATTGATGATCTTCAGAACTCATTGAATTTTATAACACCTTATAGACTATGTAAGTTGCTTGAGCTGCCCATTGATTTGCCCACTTCAATGGAGCTCTTTGAATGGGCTGGTACCCAAAAAGGGTATTTGCATTCTTTTGATGTGTATTATGCTTTGATTGAGAAGCTTGGTGCTGCTCAAGAGTTTAAGGAGGTAGATAGGTTGTTGTTGCAAATGAAAGACGAAGGGGTCGTCTTTAGGGAGTCGCTTTTTATGTTGGTTATGAGGTGTTATGGTAAGGCTGGCTTGCCTGGTCAAGCAACTAGGTTGCTGTTGGATATGTGGAATGTGTATGGTTTCGGGCCGAGTTTTAAGTCTTATAATGTTGTGTTGGAGGTTTTAGTGGCCGGGAACTGTCACCGGGTTGCTCCAAATGTGTTTTATGATATGTTGAATAGGGGTCTTTCGCCGACTGTGTATACATTTGGTGTTGTGATGAAAGCTCTTTGTAAGGTTAATGAGGTTGACACTGCATGGTCACTTCTTAGGGACATGACTAAGTATGGGTGTGTTCCGAATTCAATTATTTATCAGACGTTGATTCATGCTTTGTGTAAGATTACTAGAGTGAATGATGCAATGACTCTTTTGGAAGAGATGTTATTGATGGCCTGTGTTCCTGACGTTGAAACATTTAATGATGTCGTACATGGTCTCTGTAAGGTTAGTCGGATTCATGAGGCAGCCAAGTTGGTTGATCGGATGGTTAGTCGGGGTTTCAGCCCGAACGCCATAACCTATGGGTTTTTGATGCATGGGCTGTGCCGAGCAGGACAAGTCAGTGAAGCCAGGGCTCTGTTGAGCAAAGTTCCTGAGCCTAATGTGGTGTTGCTTAATACTTTGATAAATGGGTATGTTCGAACCGGGAAACTTGATGAAGCCAAGACAGTTATGCATGACAGCATGATGGGTTCCGGATGTGAACCGGATATATATACATATAACATACTAATCCGAGGTCTCTGCAAGGAGGGTTCTTTGACTGCAGCTTGTGAGCTGGTGGAAGAGATGGAATGTAAAGGATGTAAACCTAATACCACTACTTACACCATATTAATTGATGGTTTTTGTAAGAAAGGTAAACTCGAAGAAGCCAATTGTGTCCTGGATCAGATGTTAGTGAGGGGCTTCAGCCTAAACACAACAGGATACAATTGCTTTATATGTGCCTTCTGCAAACTTGGGAAGGTCCAGGACGCATTGAGAACTTATGCTGATATGTCGAGCAAAGGATGTAAACCTGACATATATACGTTCAATTCTCTAATATATGGGCTATGCAAGGTTGATAAAATGGAAGAGGCATTAAGCCTGTACAGGGATATGTTACTAGAAGGAGTTATAGCTAACTCAGTTACTTACAATACGTTAATCCATGCTTATGTGAGTAGGGATGCTACAGAAGAGGCCCTTAAGCTTGTAAATGATATGTTATTCAAAGGCCTACCTCTTGATGAAGTCACTTATAATGGCATTATAAAGGTGCTTTGTGGGAGTGGAGCAGTGGAAAAAGCTTTGGGGTTGTTTGAAGAAATGATCAGGAAAGGACTTAAGCTTAGCATTATTACGTGTAATATACTGATCAGTGGCTTCTGCAGAGCAAGGAAAGTACAAAATGCACTTGACTTTTCGAGAGAAATGGTTCATAGAGGATTGACGCCAGACATAGTCACTTATAATAGTCTGATAAATGGTTTGTGTAGGACTGAACGCATCCATGAAGCTGTTAACCTTTTTGAGCACTTACAAATTGAAGGAGTTACTCCTGATCCTATTACTTACAACACTTTGATTAATTGGCATTGTAAGCTTGGCATGTTTGATGAAGCCTTGATGCTTCTGTATAGAGGCCTAAACAATGGCTTTGTCCCCAACTCTGTCACGTGGTATATATTAGTTGTACATTTCATGAGAAATGAATGAAAGTCCCTAGTCATGATCTGGTGTTTGATTAGACATCAGGGAAGTTTGAGTTCAACTGGAACTATATCTCCACTGCATAACAACAGAAAGGGAGCTGTGTCTTCCTACTTTCCAAGAGTTTGTATCTCCACTGCATAACAACAGCAAGGGAGCCGTGACTTCCTACACTCCAAGAGTTTCTCGTGAGGTAATTGATCACAAATCCTCTATTCAAATTGAAATCACATGAAGTGTTGAACATTTATATTGCTCATATTTGTTCAAGTATAGTGTTTATAATTCCAGTCAACTAATTGCTTTGCAGAACTCAAGTACATATGGCGCTTAGCTCAATGACATCTGCATTTGTGTTACATCATACATGGAAAAGAGTATTTTCCCTTGTTTTCCCTGTCTTCACCTTTTTTTTTTTTTTTAATTCTTCTCATAGATATGTAGGGGCGGCTAGTAGGGCAGGAGTAAGTAGTCTTTAAAGCAATTAGCAACTGCATACTAATGTAAGTCGGTGTCTTGTACGTCTCCTTCTTTCTGCATATTTCTTGCTGAACTAACAAATACATGGCAAATCCTTTTAAGCGCTATCTATGAAATATTTGGTTTCCTCTTTTCTTTTCATATTCTCATATTTTCTTGATCTTAATTAGTCTGATGATTGTGGTGTGTTTTCTTTTCATAGTAATCCATTTTGATTAGCGTTCCTTCAACATGTTGGCTGAACTGTTCATCCACTACCTTTGAATGGTATTCTTAGCTTGCTTTGCAAATTGAGCACTATCTCACTCGTTCCTGTTAGCAGTTGGCACAGTATTTGGGAAAGCTATTTGAGAAGGGCTTGGTGTGGCATATAGGGGATGACAGTTGTGTTAACATTTGGGAAGATCCTTGGCTTGTAGGTGAGAGGGGAATTTTGTGACTAGTGAGAAGGCGGAGGAAGTAACTTATGTGTCTGATATTGTGGACTATGAGATTTTGAAAGGGTGTCTCAATTTTTTCACGAGGAAGAGGAGCACAACATCCTGGTCATTCCATTGAGTGAACGTCGTCCCAAGGATTCCCTCACCTGGGACCTTACAGAGGATGGCATTTATTCTGTTAGGACTGCATATATGATCGGCAAAAGGATGGGACTACAGCGTCCCATAAAACCTGGACTCACATCTGGCAGGTGGACGTGTATCCAAAAAGTTTGTCATTTTCTTTGGCGCCGTTGCACTGATACTCTGCCCACGAGGAAATTGCTGAAGCATTGGCACATTACTGATGATGGCAGATGCCCTTGGTGTGAATCTGAAGTGGAGTCATCCATTCATGCTCTTTTTCATTGCGCAGCTACCAAACCCTGGAGGTCTGTTGCAAAGGATATGATACTGATTTGACGATACAACAGTCCTTAAGGAGCCAATCAGTCTCTGGTTCGAGAAGTTGGATGCTAAGACTCTTCAGTTTGGTTTGTTCCTTATGTGGAATCTGTGAAGTAGGAGAAATAGGAAGGTGATTGAGGACAAGTAAGAGCATGCAGACTTAATACTTACAGCGCAATGTGATTGGACAGGGGGAGTATGCCAAGAAAATTTACCCTGCAGCTACAAGACGGTCTCTTCCCAGTACTGGTCCGGAGATGTGGGCTCCTCCCCTTTCGGATTTTCTGAAATCAATGTTGATGCACATGCAGAAAAGGAGGGTTGGATTGGACTTGAAGCAGTTGTTCGGAGAATGCTGGACGGGTACTTTTTGCAGCTGTTGAACGAGTACGAGCAAGGTGTTTACCCCTTGTGGCTGAGTGCAAAGCAGCTCTATGTGGTTTGAATTTGACTAAGACGTACAATCTCAGCCATGCCCTATTGGAGTCGGACTTTCCAAGTGCTAATAACAAGATTGCGTAAAGGATAATCTTATCTCACGGACTTTGATACCATTTTGGAGGATATTTTCTGTGTATGTCGCAGTTTCATTTCTGTTTCTTGGTTACGTGTTAGGAGGGATGGGAACTCCATAGCCCATCACCTTGCCAGGTTAGTGCCCTTTGGGTTGGAGCAACGCTGGGAGAACTTAGTTCCTGCAGAAGTTTCGTCTTATGTACTTTCGGACTCTTTACATATTTCATACACTAACCTGTTTTATTTGTCAAAAAAAAAAAAAAAACAGATTGATTCTAGGATCTTAAGCCTGCAGAGATGCAAGCAAGAGGCTCAGGGGCTCCACCAAATTTTTGCTAAATCAAGTGATCCTAACATCGGCAGGTTATGATGTCGAATAATAAGTGCTGGCGGCACCTTAAATTTATTTTCAAGAAGTGTTGAGAAGTCCAGATTAGAAAGAGCTTAAGAATGTTTGTTCATAGATGGTTCATGGAAATTTTTCATTTTCCTTTTTTTTTTTTTGTCGGGAAATAGCAACCAGGAACGGAAGAGTTTCGGGAAATAGCAACCAAGAACTTGAATTTGACTTCACTAGATATTGAAATCTTGAAATTCGATTCCAAATCAAGTGTTTGAGAAACACATTGTAGTTAATTTCTATGTTTCTGTGTTTTTCGCCAGATAAGAATTTCAAATGAAGAATTGGAATTCTCGGAACCACAAGAATTTCATTTCATAAACACACATTTACATATAAGAAAATAAATTACTCTAGCAAAAAGAAATCTACAAAACCTGAAAACCAAATTTATGGCAAATTTTACCCCAACAACACCATAACTGGCACCTTATCGCATTCCTCGTGATAAATTATGAGATCTAACAAAATCATATTGGTTTTTCTTTAGCATCTTTATGGTTTATCCACGTATAATCAATATCGGCGAGTATGGCTGATCGGCACCAAAATGTGATGTATGAAAGCCACTGAAATGACCAAATATCAATGCCGACCATGTCTTGCATAATCGTCGCTGTAGACGAGGGCTAACTGCCGATAAAACAGCAAGGTGACGAGAGAGGAATGGCTACTCCAGTTATGACTTATGAGAGTCAAATTTCAATTATTGTTGTCTTGTTGATATCTTCAAATGGTTAGAAGAAACAGAGAATCGGGGTTGGGGTGTGAAAATTGCAAATGACGGTATAAGACTGGACTTAGGGATCAGCCAGGGAGGGTACGGGTTTGTACTTGGTCCTAATTTTTTGGGGTCTCTAGCACTTAATAATATGTTCTAAACACAGCTTTGAAGTCCAACTCCCTTCCCAAACATGATATTATGATTTTCTTGAATCTATCTTTGCTAAGAAAATACTCCTTATATATTCTGTTATAGCTCAATCAGTCTAACAAGTAACAACTGCTTCCAAATAGGTGACAAAACATTGCTGCATGATCATGCATGCCTAAAAAATGAGTCTAAGAGTCCCTAGAACTAACAAGGAACAACCCCCTCACACACACACACCCCTTCCCCGGGGAAAAAAAGTGAAGAGAAAAACCGGGCCGGGGGTTCTGCAAAATAAACGCCCCCCCCACACACACACACACCCCCCTTCCCCGGGAAAAAAAGGGAAGAGAAATACCAGGGGGGGTTAACTTTCACCAAAGTGTTTAAAGAACCAACCAATAAACGCATACGAAAACACTGTATCACGCCTTTCGAGAGTCATATCCATCAGCCTCATATTGTTAGCCGGCTGTACATGTATCACCATCACCTGCGTCTCACCAACATTGCCGAAATCAATCCTGCACGGCTGCACTGCTTACAGGTCATTAGTCAGGCGGACTATCTATTGGACAAATTATTAATGAGAGGTGAACAACGACACAACTTCTTCTGCATTACAAATTTTGGTTCAGACCCTTAGTCAGCCCGTTGTTTTCCAGATTAGCTTTCAAATGATATTACAAGAATCATCTTCATATAGCCTTCCTATATGCCCTGATGCAAATTAAAACAACTTGCAAGTACTCATAGAGCTATTATTGAGTTTTCTTAGCTTAGAGCTGCACAAACTTACTGCTAATACACAACATTTTTACACTGATGTGCATTGCACACAATGTATGATAACCTTCCTACAGATAATTGGATGCATATTTAGACATTTCAACACAATTCAGTGAACTACTGTTTAAATAAATTAACTTGCTTAGCTAAAGAAATTCGTGAAATCCTTCAGATTAAATCAATTCAGATACCAATGGAGTATAAAGAACACACACAAAGTCACATACACAAATAAAATATATATTTAATTAATTCATGCACATGCTTACGAGATGTACTACTTGTACTTGAACCATACTGAGTCCATCCTTAGAGGAGAAAAACTACATAACAACAGCACTACTGCAGTACTACTTCTACCATAAGATATGACATAGAAACTAGTTAACTCTTCATAAGAGCATTATATAACAAATTGTCCTTCCATATATGCACGGCAGTCTGGAGATGTGGAAAATTGAAGAGGTGCGTTTGCTTATGGGCTTATCCCACTTTGACCATTGCAAAGGACGGTTCATCCCCTCGTCTAAAGTACCAGATATGGATGACATCCCCGACCTGGAGCCCGTTAACTGCGGCAAGGTCGTTCCAAGATTCATTGAACACGTACGAATTGATCGAATCCCACCAGTTGAAATTGATATCCATCTCCCTCAGATTGTTACAAGGCTGTATCACCTTCACCTTCCTACTACCAACATGGTCGAGATCAACCCAGCACTTTTTATAGCTCATTGAAAAACGGGACTGAGTCGACCTCATATCACTTCGGTACAGCGGCTTCTCAAACACAAATTTGGGTTCAGACCCACCCAACTCAGCAATCTTTTGTCTGAACTCCAAAGGTAAAATTGCTGGTATTGTAGGTGTAGGGGGATTCCGAGACAAGCCGGCTTCTTTCTGTTCTTTTTTAGGTTTTGGAGAATGAAGCTTTGGCCTCTTAGGAGGATTAGGAGACAAGTCCTTTCCCTCTTGCTGTTCTTTTTTACGTTTTGGAGGTATAATCTTCAACCTCTTAGCAGGAGGATTTGCAGACAAGCCCACTTCTTTCTGTTCTTTTTTACGTTTTAGAGGATGAAGCTTTGGCCTCTTAAGAGGATTTGGAGACAAGCCCACTTCTTCTTTCTGTTCTCCTTTTCGATTTTGATTAGGACAGAGGGATAAAGCCACTGCATGCTCTTCAATCATGGGCATGTCAGGACATGGTTTCACGCACTTCCGGTTTCGCAGCAACCCAGTTTCTTGTTTACGTACTTGATCACAGTTCGGACAAAGCAAAGGAAACAAGGCCACAACATCAATGGCTGTAGTGCGGCGCTTAGCAGGGATACGAACTCCAGGTCTCCCGTTAGGAATTAGCGGCTTCTGATCACAAGATGAAGAAGCACGATGATGGTGATCCTTCTCATAATCCTTCTCTGCAACACCAGCAAGCATTTCAAGGGGGGATAAACACTCCAACTTCTGCACTTCATCATCGGTAAAATCGTCTCTACTCAAGAACTCCATTATGGAGCACAACTTACGTACGTTCTTCGATCACTAGAATGAAAGAGACTTGGAAGGAACCAGGGCTAACAGTCGGTTTATGTGTTTGGGAGAAAGAGAAGAAAAGAATTAAGTGAAGATCGATGTATGATTTGGAGTTGTAGGGTGTCTTATATATACGCATAGAATTTAGGTAGGACAACAATCCTAAACTTGGGAACCAATTAATCCTAGTCTATCCTTTGTTAAGTAGAGTCCTTATTGATGTTAGAGTTCTATTATTCACGTCAGCAATCCTAATGATTGATCGAGCCGTACGATTGGTTTAATCGAGTGACTATACTGACTATGACTAGGAAACAAATCAGTGGCAGGAAGTTACAATCCTAAGTGACTGCTTGCGAGTTTACAAAGGGAATATGGAGATTCCAAACAAAGACAAACTCTCTAATGTCTACACTCACTGCAAGGAGTGGCTAGGGACAACACGGGATAGGGAGCTTTTTATATACACGGCCATATCAACTCAAAGACATCCCATATTCCCATGTTTATTTGCGCGCCTCAACTTATTTCTTTATTTTCAATTCGTAGTTATTTTATTTTACTTTCTTTGCTTGAATTATTGACAGAGACGTGTCTAGTTTCATAATAAAAAAAAAAAAATAGATGTAGTCTTAAATAGAGTTTAGTCATTTTTTATTAACATTATTAGAGAACTAATTACTTTAACCCAAAAGTGAGCACATTAAAGAGGTCTAATCTTATAGTCTCTTGTATCAATTTTATTCATTTAAAATAGGAAAAAAATTAAGCATAAGATGTAATTAAGATTCTTATATTTATTTTATTAGGAAATGATTAAACCCGATGAAAGATAGATTTACGATGAAATCGGGAACAAACAAAAACAAACGAATTGTTATGAGATAATTGTAGACTTGTAGTGAAGAAAATCAAGTGCTAAAATTTTACCCAAAAATATTTATTTTTCAAATGAAAAACCTTAATTGATTTTTTATTCCTATAATATAAACTTACAAAAATCTATGAGGAAAACATATTCTGATTTTTTTTAATGATACATTAGAGAAACTAATGTTACAGAGGATGAACAACCCCGACCCTGTGCAACTTGAGCTCCCAACCGTTGGCCAACCTTGCTTCTCATTTTTTGGCTGTTTATGAAAGCAAGTGATAGATATGTTGGAGTATGTGTCCTCCGACAAGTGCGATTACGATAATAAATCTCATTAAGAATAAACCCGGGATTGATTTAATCATTAGTCAGTTGATTAACGTTTATCGATAACGATTGGCCTGCTAGGGTTTGACGTTATTGTCGTGAGACGGCGGTAATCAACTGATCCCTCTCGGTCACACCTAAAGGGTGATCCGACTCCGT
>CAAKMY010009272.1:0-10728 GCA_901111285.1 Corrigiola litoralis
TACTGAAAATCTTGTAAAATGAATTTATAGAATTTTCTTAATTATATTTAATAATAGGTATAATTCATCAATCTAACGATCAACATTTAATCTTAAATATCAAAGGTTGAGATTTCATCTCTTATTTTATTATATATGTCGACGTATATCATATACGTCGCGTATTATAGAATTTTTGTTAGAATGACACCATTATATATCAAACCCGATTTTTCTATGTACTATACATATTGCGTGCAACAATTTAACATTTTTATTCGATTGCTTATGCGAACGGAAGTCAAAGCCAATATAGTACATTAAACAATCAACGAAAAGAGGTGGGTGGGGGTTGCAACTTCTGTTTGGTTCATGCTATAATCATTGGTTCGTTGGTAGAAATCAATGATTTTGTATGGGGTGAAAACTCCTGTTTTCTTTTTTTCCTTTTTGTTCCTAAATTTTTATGGATGACAGCTTAAAATTGTGAAAGTAATTCCATTACGAAGGTTTTGAAATAGTTTATACGCATGTAATGATGTTAATGATGAGAGTCACTTGCATTGCTGCATGCATGTGGAAACATACATAATCCTGCCTCCGAAAAGGTAAATATGGTTGAGGGGTGAGACTGGAGATCTCAGTGAAGGGGCTCAAAAGATGTCAAATTATTGAAAATTAGTGTCACTTTTACTCTTTTTGTTGCACTCTTACTAAAATACGATCAGTATATTCCGAAAGATGATCTCGAAATAGTACAAGGGTGTTACAAGAAACAGACATACTTCTATTGTTTAGATACATGTTACCGTCTCTGATATTTTCACCTCTGCTTTTCCTTTGGGTGCTGAGATCTGTGAGTGTTTTTCACCGCATTGTAATTTTTTGTGGGTGTGATGGAAATCTTAGGTGCACTATCATACTATACAATATACATACCATGTCAGCCTGAACCTGTGACCGGCCAATAATATTTTGTGTTCAATTACCCTTATATTTTGCTATGTCCAGGCATCCAGTGATCCAGCACTCCATCTAAGACATTCATTTTAGTGGCCATGAAGCTGCATGCGGTTCGTCTAGTACGTACGGAGTAGTAGTTAGTAATCTTCTATCATTCTTTGTGTAGCCACTAGACAGGAGCTGATTGAGATCATATCACTGACTATGTTATCTCTTTCAGTTAATTCTAGGGACGAAGGAATGATTTTTTATTTTAGCTCTACATCGTCTCAGTGGTGTTGAAAAAAGTAAAGAAGAACATATCAAGGATAAGATAAACCAACATGCAGGAACTAACCTCGACAAATCCTGATCGAGTAATAATTTTAGTATCATCACAGTTGTGACAAGACCAAGAGCTAGCTGTTTTTAGAAGGAGGTAGTGAATTATATTGCAATTGTCTCAAACAAAAAATTTTCCTTGATATATTTAGTTCCTACAAAAATAATTACACAAACAGATGAATGTAGTGAATTTGGTCAAACATAGGGTTGTAAACAAGTTGAGTTTGATGAGTGAACATTAACTTGTTCATGTTCAGTTTATTTAACTAACATCGAATTCAAGCTTTAAGTCGAATTAGAAAACAAATCAATCACAATTAATCTATAAATTAAAATGTTTGGGCTTCGTTGGTTCATTAATCTTTTGTCAATCTCAAAATTGAGTTTTAGAGTACAAGTTTTAATTATTGAGCCAAGCTAAAACATTTACGTAACATTCACATATCCATGAACCATTTGAGATAATTGATGGCTATATAATTATGTATCAAGGTTTAGACTTCATGCGCACATTTGAAATCTCTCAAAATACTATTAGGTCACAATTTCTAACACGTGAATTTTCTAAGTTCTTTTCCCTTCTTGCTCGTTATAACCTTTAACAATTCATTAGACAACTCAATTATAATGCAATCGTATCTCCATAGAACATATACCACAATAATTATTATATGAGTATTTTTTTAATCCTTTTTTGGGTGTACCGTGACGAACATGATCAACAACATGATTAAACGAATTATTCATAGACATAATTAAATGAACGAGTATTATGGTGATCATCAAACTTGGCTCATTTAATATAACCGAACAAAAATGAGTTTTAGTTGCGATCGAGTTTTAGAATGAATGAAGCTATTCTTGATGAAGCTTTTTCTGGACACACATTGGACATAATACATTTAGAGTGGATCATGTGGAGTAACTCTGGGTGCTATTGGGTTGAAATAAATGAAAAGAAAGGGAAAGCAATTATTATATGTCTTGTTTCTAATAGTAGTATGGAATTTGGGTATAAGAAAATGACACGTTAAGGAATATATAATAAAAGTCTCACTTTCATTTTCTCACAAATTGGTAAAATTTGGAGGAAAAGTTGACAATTTAAATAATGCTCATTATTTCCTTCTAGTTTATCTACAGTTAGCTAAGCAAACAAATAAAATGCTTTTAGCTCCAATTTGCACAGATTATAAAGGGTTTGGCAATAATAATGAACACACAGTGAGCTAAGTAGTACTGATTACTGAACTTAGTTAACTTAAATAATAAGGCAATCTCAACCTAAAGAGTCGTACTTTCGTCTAACTAAATAGTACGTAGTAGTTGTTATATAGATGCATTAAAAGTCTAAATACAATGTTATACTCCTAATCCATTATGATTAACCAAAGTTCATAATGGGAACCTATTGGAGGATTTGAGAAAATGTAAGAGGCTAGGTCAAGAAAGACCAAACACCAGAACCAAATTGACACAACTAATTTAATGCTGACTTACTTTTCTAGCTAACTATTTCTCTCAATTCTTTGGTGACAGCTACAAAACACTCCCTGTCAATCCTACAAAGCATCCATCCGCCGAGACTTCCGCTGTGCAAATTGGAGCCTAAGAATTACCCACTACATAGATTACTAACTAAACCACCAAACAAGAAAGTAAATGAAATTACAATTGTGCTTTTTCCCTTATCACCCGCAAAATCAGCCAATCTCCACATGGAGCAACGAAACAAAAAAACGATAAAATAATGACCTGTTTTTTGTTCTAGTATTAATTCCCCAAATCTCCCCGTTATCCAATGAGACAAACACGCCTTAACGTCCCGAATCCCTAACGGCTCGCTGACATGGCATTCTTACTCTAGATTAATAAAAAAGAGATAAAGTTCGTTGAGATTTTGTCAGATTCATGAAATAAAAATACGGACTCATTTAACATTTATTGTGGTTTTTAACTTTCATCACGGCCCAGGATAATAGGGGATTGGTCCACTTTTGACACGTGGCACGTGCCATTCGTCGGTGATGTAAAAACAGTCACAGTCTAAGAAATCTTTAACTTTAGCGGTTAGTTTACGGTTAGGGGTTTCCAGTTAATTTGAGCAACCTCAGTCACAGAACAATGTTCATTACTAGTTCACTTTTCTCTGCCATTGTCTATTGAGCACTTTTTAAATTTCTGGTCTAATTTGTATCTGGCATCTATGTCTAAGCAGTACAAATCTTGTTACTTTGTTAGCTGTGTGTCTTGTTTCAAAACCAGAGGATAATATATGCCAAATTCACTAATAATGTGATGGAAAATAGCTTGATTAACCTTTTATCTAATTATTTTGTACCAAAAAAAACATCTGTCTAATTTATTCAACACACATTAGTAATTGCGACAATGGAATACAATAGTTGATATCTTGTAGAGGCTCTCAATTGTAATGGAATCAAAATGGCTTATTGTTTTATTTAAGGTATTTTTTTTCTTGGTATAGACCTTAGAGGACTTGGGAAGAAATTAATTTTTAAAAACAGTGGCATTTTTGTGCTTTATTAAAATATTGTACATTTTATTCGTATTAATGAAAGAATTCGTTCATAGAATGCTTTTTTACTCTACTTTTGATTTCACATTTAAACAAAAACATAAAAGTGCATAGATGAAAACTAGCTCCCCAAATCATATTGCTTGGTTGATACAGAGTACTTGATAGTGAATTATGGCCTTGGTAATCGAAGTAGTGTAGCTATTATATCATGCTTATTGTGACTGCATTTTCTATGCTAGCTTGAAGGCTTCTTAATTGTACTGTGAGTCATGTGGCAGTACATTCTTACATATATTAAGGAAATTAAATTAACAAAACTGAGAAGTACAAAAACCAAACAAGTACTGTAAGTTCATTTTAATTAAGATAACCATAAGAACACCCCCAAAATACCTAAACTCAACCCACTTCCTTGCAGTAACCTGACTAGTACGGAGTAATTCATTTCAACTTACAACTACAATAATTAATTCAAACCAAAGCTCACAAAAGGCGAAAGGGGGGGGGGGGGGGGAAATTAGACCAAAATCAAAGAGGCCAAATAATATGACTGTGTTAGAGCAACAGTAAGCTAGTGGGGGCAACAAATACACATACATATACACTACAGAATACAGTCTACAGTCGACAGTCTACACATACATACATTCACACATTGTGAGTCTGCTATAAAACTAGTCCTTTCTCTCTGACTCTCCTTCCCTCCTCTGTCTCTCCCTCTCTTCACTCTTTCCTTTTCCTCGTATTATTTCCCCTGTTCCTCCTCACCACCACAACAACAACTCAGAGTAAAAGAGAGAGAGAGAGAGCTCAGAAATTGCGACAATGGCGTCTTCCAAACTAAAAACCATCCTCTTTTCCCTCCTCCTTCTCTTGCTTCTCGCTGCTGTCGTCACCTCTGTTCGCTCTTCCCTTCCTAGGTACATATATATACAACCTCTTCTTTTCTACTTTTGTTTCTACTCAAAATTTACCTACATTCACCTTTAACCCACCTTTTCTTCATTTTCTGCTACTAATTTTACTTAATTTTGTTCATTTCAGCATTTAAACACCAAAAATCACGCCTTTTCTACAATGTTTCTTACTAACGTTGAAATTTTTGGCTAAAACTAAACGTGGGTGTAATTACATTACAGGTCAAGTGAGACAAACAAGTCACAAAGCTTGAGCAACAACGGTACAATGGCGGACATGTAAGTACCAAATTTCCCTTCTTTATCAAATTTTTTTCATTAAGTTTGTCTTTCCATTTTACTTTTTCAGTTAAAGTGCTGTTTATAGTACTGCGTAAAACCAACGTCGAATTGATTCTCAACCGTTAGATCCCCTGCAGCTCCTCATTAACAAACGATATTAACCGTTGAGATGTAACTTCCCCAGTTTATTCCGTTTTCAGTTACGCCCCCCTTTTCCTTGGATTCCTTAAAAGCAGTTCTTTTTCCTAAACTACCCCTGTTCAGTATTGTTCTAATCTCTTTTTAATGATGGGTAAGTTCGTCATTTCACGTCTGACAAAACAAAATGTGTACTTCCCGCCGACGGCGTCGTTATATACATTGAGCAGTGCGCAAATTGGTTGATTTGTTTTCTGTACGTTTTGCTTAATTAATTTTCACCATAATAATAGTAGTGGATAAATAGATAATTGTCGGTCCACTTTAAATACCTTTTTACCCCTCCCTAAAAGTGAAGGTCAACTTTTTATTTACTGCTTAACAAATTTAGTACTACTCTTGTAATGTTACCCTATTAATGAAAATGACTCAATTACCGTTTTCTGCTCTTTTTCGCTTCTAATTAAAATTAGAAACTCGTAAAGTAACTAAGACTTAGACTGTCTTGTATAATAATTTGCGCCCTGAAAAGGACATGGAGAAATCTATCGGAAGAAATAATCTTTCATGGACATGCATACACGCGCTAATGCAAATGCACGTGATATATGTCCCCGTGAAAAAATATTGACTAATTACAACTAAAAACTCTTAAAGTGATCAACAATTAGACTGTCTTTTATAATAATTTGCGCCTGAAAAGAATATCGACAAATCTTCATGAAGAAATACTCTTTCACGGACATGCATACACGCGCTAACGCAAATGCACGTGATACATGTCCTCGTGAAAGAGTAGTTTCTTTCTTGTGGAAATAAAATTTTCCCATACAAAAAGGAATAATTTTTATTTAATTTATTTTATGGTTAAGGAATAATGGAGGAAGTGTGGGTTTTAAGGTTCAGGACAGTATGATGGGAAATTGTGCAGCATGTAACATCATTTCATTCAAGTATGTCGGTGTAGCATCATAGCTTACATAACTTAGGGGCTGTTGCATTAAAGCTGAAATATTTGATTTATTTAAATTACCCTTTTTTGGTAGCACTAACAGTTTAAGCATGTTGCAATTAATGGAGAAATGAGTGGAATTTTTCACTGTTTGTCGAACTAAGGAATGAAATTCACATAAGTGGTAAATTTTAATTACTGCTCACGTGTGTTGTTTTGACCAAAAATGGGTAATTTTTCAGGGTGGATGAAAAAGCAGCAGTAATTAATGAGCATGCAGTGGCAAACCCAGAAGAAGTTGTTGCAATGGTTCACATGTGCGTGCGTTCTTTCTCTCTCACAAACTTTTACTTTTTTTGCAGAATTTGTTACAAAAGATTTGTACTGTACCCATTATTATTATTATGATTGGTACTATATATGGACTATGGTATGGTGTTACATAAGGGGGGGTTAAAAATAATTGATTGTTACGTTGTTGTGGTTGTTTGATATCATCATACACATTCACACTGACCTACTCATTCGGCTATGGTGGTGAGTGGTGACATAACTCGTATAATTTGTGGGGGTTGTTTAAGTTTATGCCCTTTTTCCTAACAATAATGGAGTAGTCACCTTTTTAACTTTTCACATAGGAGTGAAATATGGACCCATGATGTTGTCGTGGTACTTTTTTGGGCTATGAGTGATTGTTTGTGACTTATGCAGCAACAGCCTGTATTGGGTTTAGTTTGTCAAATAGAGTACTGTTAACTTCAGCAACATTGCACCTTAATTTATTAATGTTCTGGGTTTCATTTGCTTAGTATTGATGGTTGATTTACACTACCGGCGAGGGCAAGTATGGTTCTTTTAAGGATATTTGGTGGAATTTTGTAAGAAATCTTGATTCTGCAGTGTTGTTGTAACTAATGTAAATCAGAGTTGGAGATGCCAGTAAGCTAGATTATGGTATCTGACACTACCTGTGAAGGAAGAATTGGTTCAATTTTCGCGTAAATGGGGTACATTTGCGTAAAGCAGTAGCTGTAAAGATGTGATTGTGTGGGTGTGGTCATATCAGCATGTGGTTTTATGCAGGGAAACACATTCACTGGACCTTATGTGTTATGCCTGGGACCAATAAGTCATTCTATGTTGAATGAGGTTTATGGAGTTTTTCCTTATTTGTTTGTTACGATTTGTTCTATTTTTAGACAAGCAGATAGTATCGGAAAGATGAATGCATATCCAAGCAATCTTATTTAGGATTAGGAACAGAGAAAATGACAATAAATGCAAAACTTGTCTCTGCTTGATATAAGATGTTTTGTTAAAAGTCATCGTTTTCATGTGCGAAATTAATTTATAGGGCCTAGATGAGAATATATTCCCTGTTTTTTCTCGTTTTGTGTTAAAATATAAGCAAACAACATATGACCCCCACACAGGAGAAACGCCAAATTTGTCATCAATGGAGAACATAATTTGGTTGTATCTGCTGATGTATGGTGCTGGAAAAGAATGTAGACAAGGGAAGAAGCTCAACCCCAATTATTATGGGATTAAGGCTTGGTTGTTGTTGTTTACATGTCTTAAATTTCCAAGTCTTTTTGTAAGTAAGTTAAGTGTTACTTTTCTCCGGATTATGAAGACAATTTTAATTAGAAGCAATAAGAAATTTACCAGTATCTGAAATACTAAGATGCAGCTTTTGTTATTCCTGCAACTTTTACTGAAAATGTGTCTGATTCTCCAGGAGCATCCAGAACAGCACTCAGAGGAGGAACTTGGGGTATTTCTCATGTGGGACAGGAAATCCGATTGATGATTGCTGGCGTTGTGACCCACACTGGCAGAAAAACCGCAAGCGCCTAGCTGACTGTGGAATTGGCTTTGGCAGAAATGCAATTGGTGGCAGGAATGGCCGCTTCTATGTTGTCACAGATCCTCGTGATGATGACGCTGTCAACCCAAGGCCCGGCACTCTGCGTCATGCAGTTATTCAGGAGGAGCCTCTCTGGATCGTGTTCCAGCGTGACATGGTGATCCAGCTGAAGGAGGAGCTTATAATGAACAGCTTTAAGACAATTGATGGCCGGGGAGTGAACGTCCACATAGCTAATGGAGCCTGCATCACAATTCAATATGTGACAAACATCATCATCCATGGCATCCATGTCCATGATTGCAAACCCACTGGTAATGCTATGGTGAGGAGCTCCCCTTCTCATTTTGGATGGAGGACAATGGCTGATGGAGACGGCATTTCACTCTTTGGTGCAAGTCATATTTGGATTGATCACAATTCGCTCTCCCACTGTGCTGATGGACTTGTTGATGCTGTCATGGGTTCAACTGCCATCACTATTTCCAACAATCACTTTGCCCACCATAATGAGGTATTGGTTCTGCAAATTTCACTGAAGGTCTTATGCTGAATTGATAAGACATTAAGGCTAATGTATTCTTTTTCCTTTTATGCATTATTAAATAGGTGATGCTGTTGGGGCACAGTGATTCTTATGTGAGAGACAAGACAATGCAAGTTACTATTGCTTTTAACCATTTTGGTGCTGGCCTCATTCAGAGAATGCCAAGGTACCACACTGCTGTACATCGCTGTTTTCGGGTCTCCTTGTTCCTTTTATCTTGCTTATACGGTAATTAACAGTGACCTGCACTGAGTCCTTGCTATGACTCAACCTGAATTACAAAATTGACACTTGCAAGTATGTACCACAGCAAATACTTATTTGTAGTTGACTCTGAATCTAGTATTCATCTCGTAAATCTGTAGTCCATTGAATAAATTAATTGACCCCTTCAAGCTAGGTTAATGAAGTTTGATTAAACATTTTTGAAGCTCTCCATAAGATTGCAAATGGATGTGCTGGTTCACAAGTCCATGTTAGAATCACTAATGGGGTATTGGTTTGTATATGTAGATGTCGCCATGGTTATTTTCATGTGGTGAACAATGACTACACCCACTGGGAAATGTATGCCATTGGTGGAAGTGCAAGTCCCACCATCAACAGCCAGGGAAACAGATACGCAGCTCCTGCCAATCATTTTGCAAAGGAGGTAAACTGTTGCCCACAAAACTCCCCTTCAGTACATTCACTGAACATGATTTACACATAATTCATGAATGTTGGTGCTCAGATGCAAGATTTATGAATATTGACGCTCACATATCACTCTTGAAGTGTGTTATTTAACCGAATGTGCCTTAAATTTGTAAAGTTTAGGTGACTAAGAGGGTGGATACAGCTGAAGGTCAGTGGAAGGGTTGGAATTGGAGGTCTGAAGGGGACCTTTTGCTCAACGGTGCCTACTTCACCCCATCTGGAGCTGGAGCCTCAGAGAGCTATGCAAGAGCATCAAGTTTGGGGGCTAAGTCAGCTTCCATGGTTGCGGCCATTACTGGTAATGCTGGCCCTCTCTCCTGCCGCAGGGGGCGTCAGTGCTAGCCATTGTAGTATGTTCATAGGAAAGGGTTCTTTTTTTGTCGGCCCTCTTTTTTTCCTTTTCCTCTACTTTAGATTTACCACTATACAGCATTGAGCCATTGCCCTCTTTTCACCCTTAGCCTTGAACCACTTTCCTCAGTCCATTCTTCATATCTTGGCATGTGTACATTTTTTACACATTGTCATCATATGATTCAATTAAACCTCATTTGTCAATTGTTTTTTAAGCTGTGTTTTATTTTCTCAACCTCGACCTGCTTCATTACTGAAAAAACATTTTGTTAAGGCAGCAAGGTCAGAAGTGTTGTCCTTTTACTTTTTCTTTTCCTTTTTTCACCCTTTCTTTTTATATCCTAAATCAGACCCAAACTCCTTCCAAAACTCTAACCACCATTGCCTTTTGTCTCAAGTGTTCAAGTTTCTACAAAGTTCTCATTTTGGTTTATAGGAAATGAGTGAGGTTGTAATTTTTTCTTTTTTGAACGTTGGAGTCTTAAGTCATACAAGTGTTACTATGAAAAGTCATGAATGTTCAGAATATTAGAAATCAGTGTTTGTTGCAGATTTCCCATAGCAGAAGCAATCTGAAATATCAATATTTTAAGTATATCTTTTTGTGGTTCCAGTTGTTTAACTTTTTTTTTTTTAATCTCCCTGCGTAAGAATCTACCAACTATATTGGGTTTGTGCTTTTCTTGATTCTCATCCTTGACCATGCATTTTTTTCTAATTTGCTTTCGATTGATCCTGTATACTGGAAAATGGTAGTCGGTCTCTATCAATGCCATGGTAGGCGCCACATCCATTTAAGAGTGAGGCCACCAACTGAGTATGAAACACCCAAAACGCATCCATCTTATCGGTGTGGCAATGGAACATATTAATGGATCCAACTCATTCGCCATGTTAGTCTTTAATGAAGATGGCCAACATTTTCTGATGTGAACAAAGGATTCATCTTTCGAAGTTTCAGTTGAAACTGCGGATAAATTCCATGTGCGGTAGGTCCAATATGGCATGTGATTAAGTGAGTTGTTTTTGTACCAACAAATGAGAATGCTCACCGAGTCACTGTTATCGTTACATTTGCATTTTCAGAAATTCTTGTATAAGATAAGAAAAATTCTAGCTCAAATTGTTAAAATTCTCTTATGCTTTGTTTGGGAACAGGGA
>CAAKMY010009361.1:0-39783 GCA_901111285.1 Corrigiola litoralis
TCGCTTCCGCATAAGCTCTAATACCGTAACAATTACATAGATATATTTTGGCAGCATCCGTATTATTAAAGACATATCAACAAGCTATAGGAAATCATGCACATCATAAGTGTCGATTAATCTGATGCCTTCAATTTTTTCCAACATAAAAACTCAAAGTACTATTTTCTACTGGAACTATTTCACCTTTTCTTGCTCTAAATATAGTGACTTCAATGTCGTTAATCTCCTGCAATGAAAGGTGGCATTAGTATATAGGATTAACATTATCTCAACTAGCAAACTTTTCAAAGATAGTACTTTTAGAAGATGATTACCTGGAAAAAGATGGTTGCAATCTGGGGCACTGATGTGACTCCACTTTTTCTAAGTTTGGTGCAATAAAGTCTCCAGGAGAAAAGAACTGGATTTCGTTACAATAGCGAACATCCACTTGTTCAAGTGATGGGAAATGAAACTTGATGTAGGATCCAGAGATGAAACTGTGAAGATGCAACAAATACTCCAGTCGTATGCGCTTAAGCTTAGGGAACACAATGACTTCATCTTTGACATTGTCCCCTCCGTACTCATACTTCAAAACTACTTGCATCTTCCCACATCTACTGATCACTAAATCTTCAAGTCGTGTAAGTTTCCCGACAATTAAATCCATTGAGAATACATGTTTCCAACTCACACTATCTATCGAGAGATAATAAAGATTGCTAAATAAATGCAAAGGTATGAGGTTTAGTTTTGGTAGGTTACTTAACTCCAAACGTTTCAATTGTTCACAAAATGTTGACGTAGCACTAGGGATAATATTGTCGTCCTCATTGAGTCCTGACATTGCTGTTTGATTTTCGAATAAGTCTTCCAATGAGTTAAAACCCTCAATTACCATTTCTTCCAGCTTCGGTAGATGCGAATAAGTCCATATTGAGCCATCTTTTGTTGAAGATACTGAAGTTGTGAGCAACACTTTAGTACCATCATGAATTTTTGTCAGTTTGAGAAAAGATAAATGTTGAGAAACTGTGGATGGGATTATCTTCAACGACTTGGTATTTGTAAGTGTCAACTTTCTTAGACGAGGGCTTGTGTCTGATGTAGCAATCGTGCCATTGTTATCCATGTTATGCATATATGACGACTCCCATAGATCGTTGACTTCATCATTCACCTCTTCCACAACCAATTCCTCTAAGCATGGAAGTTTTATCTACAGTTAACAAATAAATAAGTAAATACTTAATTAATACTAAGCTACTTCAATTCTGTCAATTTTTAATTACAAACCTGTTTCTTAACATAATGTAAATAATTAAATATAATTTTTTCGCCTAATAATATAACAAAAAATGATCCGAAATTCAAATATGAACGAACTTTTTCTTGAAAATTCTTTGAGAAAGTAGTGAAAGAAAAACAAATAATTATAGGTACATGAGGTTTGATGAAATTGGAGGTTGGTTATTTGTTTTTTTCTACTACATTAAATATTAATGTCTACATCATAATATTGGTAGTAACTATCTTATTACATTTAGTTTAGGTTCACATTGACTTTTGACTGATACTATCTACGTCGCACAATAACGTCTTTATTTGACTTTTTCTAGTCAAAATTGTAAAATGTTTATAATTTCAACTTACTATTATAATTTGTGCTTGTATTAAAAACATATCAATGTAAGATCTAATTAATGTTCAAACGTGGAACATCTAAGATAGGTGGAGTACGCTTTTTTTTTTTTTTTTTTTTTGACAAAGCCGTGAAATATGTCATTCACTCTTAATTTCAACACGGAATCTTTTTTCTTGGAATTTCGTCTTAGTTTAAGTATCCAAAATTCATTTAAGACTTTTTAGAGCATCAGAGGACAAAGTGTATATATAGGTTTAACATCATACCTTGCCCGGGAAAAATGCGGAGGAGGTCTCCGACCCAGCGAATTTATTCATTGAGCGAAGCCATTTTAATTTCAACACTTTCAATGCAAGGAACTTGAGCTCATAACTTCCCGGATAAAAGCTATTCAGATTTCCCAATTGAGAAAGGTAGAGATACTTCAAATTAGGAAATACGATGACCTTCTCGTAAATTTCATCTTGATTTGTTTCTCTTCCTATGATTTCTCCCATCTTTGCACTCAATGATATCGATAGTCTTTCCAGATGCACAAAAGCAGAAGCTATAGAAGGCGAGCCAATATTTTGCAATCCTTCGCAAAAATCGATCTGTATAACCTTCAAACTTCGAAGGGCGGATAAATGAAGTTGTTTAGAGCTCTCATGCCTAAGAACGAATGCGCTAAAAGTTGTGAACATGTCTTGGAAAAGCGGTAGATCCCAAAGCTTTTCAATAGAATGAAGTCCCTCTAGCTCTAATAGCTCCAACGACGAAAATATAATCTGTGATATTAATTTCAAAATATGATCCATGCAAAACCATCAATATGGTTTAATGTTTGTTTAACACCAATATATATCCTTAAAAGTTAAAACATCACATAGAGAGATAAATAATGGTGATTAGTTTGTTCTACAACCCATAAATTAAAATGTCATAATTCCTTTTTCTAAAGCGCATAGTCACTTATAGTAAATTCTATATTAGTTATACATTCTTTTTTCTAGTGTTCAGTTTGGTTATTGTAACTCTCAAAATACTGCGCACCCGTTGCATGATGTATCATGCACCGAGATAAATATGAATGAATATGTTTAATATATTTGGTAAATATATACACTATAATTGGTGAATATGTACTCCTATTTTATAATACTTGGTAAATATTTATTGTAAACTTGGTGATTATGAATCATATGATGGGTGAATATGTATACTATATTATGTATATTAAAGTCGATAGATATATAAACTACATTGATTTACGTGAATATATATTGTTATAATGGTGAATATGGTGCATGATGAATCATGCTATGAGTGCGCAATATAACAATTGGTAATACATAGTACATGTCAAATTTATGCCAAATAGAAATATGGATATTGTAACAATAGAGAACATTAAAGACGATGAAGTTGGACATACCTTTTTATTGAACAAGGCTTTGCAAACTTGTCGACCTTGGCCTAGCACGCTTTCTAGCTTCGGCAAAGCATATAGTTTCAACACTTTCAAATATGGCAACTTAATAAGATCGGTTTCTTCAGTCACATGAGCTTCCCTATTCCATTTAGCAGAGGCTTGCTCCATAAAAATGTACTTCAAATTATCGCATTGCCCCACATACATATCAATCAAGTTGACTGGTGCACTACAAACAGGTAGTGCATAATATCGTATTCGAGGTAAGAACTCAAGTGACAGGTGTTGTAGTTTATTGAACATTGCTGCTGGGGCTCCATTATCACTTGTCATGATCTCAGTTAAATGCGACAAGTTATGAAGCTCTAGATATTCCAAATCGGAAAATGGTATAATGTCATTCTCACTCACATGACAGTTTACAATGCATTCAATATTACTACAACTTTCAACCCTTAGAAATTTCATGTTCCTAAAGCTCTCTGCATCAAAGTCATGGACAAGGTGCTTTAGACCCTTGATATATCTTAGCTCTAAACAATCAGCTTTCTTTAGCAATGACTTCACACAACTGTATTTCAAGAGTTCTTTCTCACCAACTTCTGCAATCTCTAAAACTCGACTATATGTCAAGCCTTTGGCTCTTTCATAACTTAGGCCACCAATAGAGATTCTGAACTTACCTAGATTTTTGACAAATTGGTTATCAGTTGGCAACTGTTGAATGTCTAGTACATGCATCTCAAGTGCATTTAATTGCCTTAGAAACTTTAACTCATGCAGGCTTGCCGCTGTCACCATCCGCTTTTCAGAGCTTCCAAACATGTAAAGTCCTTCTAATATAGAGAGACTGGCTATGATATTAGCTTGGCAACTTTGCCGAATGAAGCACCCATCCAAATCCAACAAGCGAAGGTTCTTCAAGTTCCTCATTCCATCAGGCAACTTTTCCAAAGATGATTGACTTAATGTAAGAACCCGAAGATCCGTCAATTTACAAACCAACTCAATATCTCCCAAGTTACAGTGCTCCAAACTCAATGTTGTAAGACCCTGCAATGTGACTATTGATTCTGGTAAGCCATGCTCAAAGTTCATATGTGTTAGTACTAACACCTTCAGATTCGTCATCCCCTCAAAGTAATAAATGGAAAGTTTAGAGAGTTGGCTTCCTTTTAACAGCAAAATCTGAAGCATGCTAGACTTCATCCCATCAAGATGAGAATGATCACGTCCAGGCACCAATGATATGGCAGTTTGATCTTTCCACTCTATCCATCCAAAGTTTGCTTCGATATCTACAAAGTTGAGTCTATCTACAAATAGAATTAGCAACAGATTTAGTTAGAATGCGTAAATTATATCATACACCATTAATAAGATCATCATGTATCAAAGTGATTAGTGAATCTATATACTATTGCTGGCGAATATGACAATTTAATTACTTGATAAATAGTATATAGAGGAAAGTGAATGTACACATTAGGGTGGGTAAATGTATACTAGATTATGTACATTATGGTTGATGAAGATGTACGTAAAATTTGGTGTTTATTAATAATTAGCAACTTATAACGCCAATAATCAGAATTTTGGGCGAATTTCCACTGATAATCCCAACTTTGGATAATTCCAGTATAATCCGTTATTCGGCTCATTTTTCACAAAAATAGTCCATTTGAGTCCGAACCTAAACTCCAAACCAAAATTTGACCCGAACCCCAATTAGTCTCTCTCCTTCAATTCCCCATCGTCCTTTTCATCACCCTTATCCTCCTCCTTTTACCACCACCCCACTCCCTCAAATTTTGACTGAAAGCTAAAGAAGTAGGAGAAGATGACCTCTCAAAGATGATGGGGTGGAAGTGGCGAAGCAAGGAGAAGGAAGGTGATGAAGAGGAGGGTACGTGGGAGAGGAGTGAGATTAAATGGAGGTTCGGGTCAAAATGTTGAGTTTAGGTTCAGAGTCAATATGATTATTCTTCTAAAAATGACCCAAAGTACGAATTATACCGGGATTATCCTAAGTTGGGATTATTAGTGAAAGACCGCCCAAAGTTCGTATTATAAGCGTTAATTTATCCTAATAATTATTGTATGTTTTGTATCATGCAACTTTGTGTGTTACTAATTACTATATGCTGCTACTAAAAAATTTGAAAAAGTAATTAAATGACAATTAAAAGATAAAACAATGACAAAATTGAGTTTGAAGTTCTGTTAACATCACCTTTCTTTGCAAATGATATTGTAAATGTCCGGACGACATCACAGATTTTGACACACCCATCGGAATCATCTTCCAACAACAATGATAATGATTTGAGATCATCAGCCCATTTACGTGCAACCTCCATGGCTTGAGTCAAATTGCTTACATGTTGAAACCAACCCAAACCAGTGCCATATCTCATCAATTCTTTGATTGGCACGCTTGTACCCAAGGGATATAGGCAAGCTAGTAACAAGAACATTTTTTTCTCTTTACCAAGGTCCATAAGATCGCAACATATCTCCAGAATAGAGGTCGTCTCAGGAGGCATATCAGGAACGTTGGTTGACGTAGGATATTCTGCCTTATCTGAACAATGCCGCCACATTGACAAACCTTTGCCCCTTAAAACATTAGCTAAAACTACAACTGGAAGAGGTAATCCTCTACACTTCTTTAATAATCTATGTCCAACATATATATAATCAGAATTCATGTCTACTATCTCTTCCACTCTTGTCCAAAAAAGGCACCTAGTTTCATCTTCTAACAACGGGCACATTTCGAAAATACTAATGTTAGGGAGTTGAGGGATATTCTCCTTATGTCTTGATATCAACAAAAGGTTGCACCTTAAGTCTTTTGTCCTTCCATAAGGAATCCCTACTTCGTCCAAATCAAATTCCTCGCCTATGTTGTCTATGATAATGAGTATCTTACTTACCTCTTCCTTTCCCTTGGACTTCAGTTGGCTTATCAGCTCGGTATATAGTTTTCTCGCCCTTTGTTTCGTGTTATGAACATGATGCAACGACAGATTTAGTTGTTTCGCAATCTGCTCTTGTATGCGCTCAATCTTTGAAACTTGGAAAGCATTGGAAATCTCTACCAGCACTATTTTATCGAACATATATTTAGCTCTCCTGGTTGTAATTTCTTTCGCCAATGTGCTTTTACCTGTGAAATGTATTGGTTAGAATCAAGCAGCGAAATGTATGCCTAACGGCTTTACCTTTTTTGTTGCATTACTATGACTAATAGTCTAATAAGATGTAGAGTATATCTTTTAAGTTTCCTTTTACTTTAGCATATGCCTGAAAAAAGAAAACTTAATTAGATGTATATAGTGCTACACAACATGCGAGCTAGTGTTAGAATTCAAAGAATCATATTGGATAAATGCATGCAGCTAAAATCTTGGTTTAATAACCTCTCTAAATACCTTTTAATCTAGAATTATTGTAATGCAAAAGTACGTACCCACTGCCTTCATGCCAAATAACCCAACAGCGTCAACTTGGTCATCTTCCAAGTTCTCCACTAGTTTCTTCATCAGTTCTTCTCTGGAATACAAGCCCATCGACTTGTAGTAATTAAGCACGTCTTTCACCTCTTCTTTTGACGCAGGTAGAGTCACGGGATCCGGAAGCCCCTTAGGTGCTTGTATATGCTCTTTGATATCTTTGATCTTCTTATGCGCTGCTTTGCTAATTTTGTACCGATGAGACAACTTCTCAACGATGCCAAAGCAGCATTTGTCTCTCTCTAGCAGTGTCCTGTTACCCTCATCCATCTCTATTAGCTTTGTCAACTCCTCATCCTTCAACAATTGATCCACTTCTTGAAGCCATTTACTAGCTACTTTCGTAATATGTTGTCCTTTCTCCACTCCATTCTGCACTTTTTTCTCGATGACATCCTTGTGGCGACGTAGATGATCGACTGTGCTATGTAGTTCTTTAATGTTAGAGTGGTAATGTTTGATATAAGTATAGCATGTTTTGGCTTGCTTGTAGGCATAAGGTACTACAGCACCACAGGCTTGTTGCACAAGACTAGTCATAGCTTTGATTTGCTCCACTTAACACTACATCAAGAAGGATGAGATGAGAGTAAGTACGTGGAATTAAAATGAATTACATGAACAAGAATCAGAAAATATGGAGGTGAGAAAGATGCAGATTAACCAAGAAAGTTTCACTATCTTGTTTCTTGCATCAGCCCATGCTTAAAAGATGTATTACAGGATTTTGGTGCTTACAATTTGACTCGCTCCTAGGAGGATGCACTCTCACAAAATCTGGTTATGGTTATGGATGTTAGAGTTATGACATTCAGACCCAGTGTCCACCTTTTATAAAGGTTTAAAATAGAATATGATTTAACTTAGTTCATAATCTATTGTTGCATTTTAACTATGCAAACATGTAAGCAAGGTATTAGAATATTGTAACTTACCTCTTTAATCTGGCATATGGTCCTACTTCGGGAAAATGACACGCCTATCTCGTACCTTCTGCATTAGTCTATGAGAGTATGAGACCATTTCACAAGATCCTCGTTTTGTGTTTTTCAAGAAGTGGTTAAGGGGAAGCAAAACAAGATCGTGCTTGAGCACTTTTCATAATCACATACGTAGTAAATCATTTAACCGATTTTCACAATTTCACTTGTTAAAGGAGGGTAAAATAGAGATGAGTTTGAGGAGACTATTAAAAATTGATTTGTCTTTTATGCGAATTGATGGTCTTTATTATTGAACGTTGTGATTATAAATAGTAAACAATCACAGTGATTGTTTCACACACCTTTCCAAAGAGTTCCTATGATGATCGTCAGAGAGAAAATTGGCCATTTCAGGGAAGGAAGAGAATAGCGACTGAATACTAACTTGAAAAACTTAAAGACAATGGTTATCCTAAGACAAATTTCAACCATTTAAGTAAGCTTATCTCCAACTCCTGAACTTGGCCGATATTTCTTGTTTCCTGTAAAGTAAAATTATTGGAGGGTGTACTCCAAGAATAAATAGTTCTAGTAAAATGGTAGATGTTTCGTTTGAAATAAGAAGAAATATTTTCTCTAACAGTCTCCGCGCGAAATGATAGTTAGCTACTTTGGAGCCCCTAAGAGTTGCACTGTTACCTTCAAGTTCCCAGTGATATGATAGTCCTTTCTTTCTTTTTTGGGAATAGATTGCAAATTTAGAGTCCTCTACTTTCGAACTCACAAAAACTCAATGCCCAATAAACACTAGTTATTATTCTCAGCTTTTGTCCAATAAAAGGAGCTAAGATTAATTCTGGAGTTGAAAATCAAATGGAAGGTGAAGTTAAAGCCAAATGTAGTGTCATACACTTCGGTTGTTGTTTGAACTTCTCATTTCACATATCCCTCCAAAAGATCCTGAGCGAGCTTCTTAATATACACTCAATCACCTGACCAACGTGAACATTTAGATTATATCGTACAAAAGGAAGTTTCAAATAGGGAAAAAGATACAGGGTTAAATCAACTGAACTTGGAATTCAATAGAAAATTAGTTCATAATTCAGACTTAAATCAAGCTAAAGTGTACCAGGAATTGAAAAAGTATACAAAAACATGATTTAGAGGACGAAGCAGAATACAGAGGAACTTATGACTTCATGGCCCAATGAAACGCTGCTTGAGCTTGGATGTTGCAGCTAATTCAAATCCTGATCACTGCTTGGATGTTGCAGCTCCTCCGAAACCTGATCTACTTTCTTGGATGTTGCAGCTCCTTCATTACCTGATCGCCCACAGAATCCACTGCAGCAAGGTTGTTGCTTCCGCTTGGATAGCAGAAGAACACCTCGCAGTAGTACGTCCATTACCATCCATACCACCTGCGAAAACCACCAGCCCACTCCAGAAGAAAACGTCTGCACCTTTTTATCTCTCTTCCGAACTCCCATCAATTGCAATAACAACAGCAGAACTTGGAGAAACATTTTTCGTAAGGAACATCATTGCCTCCCGAGCGATTTAGGGTAACTTACATAGGCACTTTCTCTTCTCCTTTGCAGTTCCCATCGCACTAAGAACAGCATCAACACGTCGGAGTACATTGGCTCTGGAGTAATGTTTTCAAACACAGCCATGTTCCTTTCCAGCCATAGACTCCACAAGGACACAATGAACCGAGCAGCTGCAATATCATTATCCTTGTTCTGCTTGAAAAGTAATTAAGCCAGCCAATAACCTACTCAAGGAATTTGATCGACAAATCCACAGCAGAGTTAATACCAAGATATCCAACTTGCCAAATCCTTCTTAGGAAAGCGCAGCACCTAAAAAAGATGCTCAACATCTTCATCGTTGCAACCACAAGATATGCATAGCTGAGAGCCTGAAACACTGGCAGCCCACACTTACAAAGGTTATCCTTTGTTGGCAAAGCGTTATCAATGATTCTCCATAAGAAACCTTCATTTTTGGGAATATTTTCTGGTTCCATAATCTGCCCCAGAGAAACTTAACATGCATAGCCACTGCGAACATCATAATCACCAGAGTCAGAATTAGCCCACCTCAGAGAATCTGCTGTGTTAGCTGAAGGAATATGATGAGCTAGGATAGTGGTGCATCCTTTCATGGAATAAATGATATACTCTGGATCTGATCCGCGTTTGTGAGGAAGGGTCAATTAAATCACTCACCCGCACCGGAAGCCTGGATAGGTCAGCTGTCGGCTTGAAGGTGACAAAGGAATTCCCCAACCATCGGTCATCCAGAATTCTTGTTGATTTGCCATCACCAATCTGCTTCCAAAAGCCATCGCTGATTTTTACTGCCAAGTCAAGAGCCAAGGCTATATATTTTGCTTTGTAGACTTTCGCAAGGAGAGCAGCTTTCTAAAAGCAAGTTCAGTCTGCACGCCATATCATTCAATTCTGCAAAGCTTTTCCCAATTTGCATCAGGAACATACAATGCTTCACACCAGCATTAAGAATTTATTCAGATCAAACAAATTACTCCCAACATTTCAGAGCTGCTGTTGATCACCTCCTCTCCATCACCTTCACATTTATCTGCCAGGAAATTGATCCTCGACTGAATTACTAATCCAGAGAACTAATAACTTGATCTTGTTCATTGAGTGGTTCCTTCAGCTGCTAGAGACCCCAATCTGATCTCTCTCCAATGCTTTCCTGAAACCAGATTTAGGTTGTGTCATATATAATCTCAACTCCTCCCTGTTGATTAGGTATTCGCTCCAGTTTCTCATTGCTTTACCAAGATTCTTCTGAACAAAACACTTAGCTCCACTAATTTTTCGCCCTTGCTGTTCTCAGCAGCTAGTGAGAGACAGAGAGATAATCACACTATGATCCTGATATTGATTGAAAATTCTAAGAAATTAGAGAAATGGGAAAAAGATGAAAAGCAGGCGGTTTTTATATAGCACAAACGTTAAAAGAGGGCTCAGACACAGACATTACTCGCGCAACAGTAGCACTAGCAAAAGTCAATAAGTCCAGTACCATTCTATGCTTCTGTGCAACGATCACAGCACATATTGGCACTGGGTGTCTTAGAGGATAAAAGAGATTCCCAAGAATATAAAGAACACATGAATATGGAACAAAGCTCTAGAATTCAATATTATTTACACACTTCCTTGCTATAATGTTCAATACAACAATAATTAATAAAGCTTCACTTGACATTCAAAATTCAGACCAAGGTAGTTAACAGTTAATCTCTCACAAACTTCATCCCAAAGCAAAGGTAACATAACCTAGTGGGCCTACTATACGATGCCAGAATCAAACTTCAGATGGACACTCATACTCTCAGAGTGATACATCCACCAGCTATTATGATCTATCTGAGAATTTAACGAATTTCACAAAATTCGCCACAGTTTAAATAAGGTATTAAATCAATTGTCAAGGTTAAAAAACCAAAATAAACTTCTTAAACCAGCAAAGATAAGCAGTATTCTAAGTTGATCAAACGAATATGAAAGAAATGATGACATACCTATACCATCAAAGAATCTCAGGAATCCTCTTCAAATAGGATCTTATAAAACCTTTTCCTTTCTTCTGGATCAAAAAGCCCTCCTACATGACCCACTTGATCTTCCTCTTCAGACATTTCAGCATTCTTATCCTTCCTTTTCTCTAGTCTAGGTACAATCATACCCTTTTTCTTCCTCTTCTCCAAATTCAACAAACGGTGTCGCTGATTATATTCATGAAGCCCCTCTTGCATTAGCTCTCCAAATTTATCCTTCACCACAACAAGTGGGTCCTTGTGTATCAGTTTTGAGCCATCATAACCCTCCCGGAGTAGAACTGTGTAGATATTATACTTATTTGAAACATAAAATATACCAGGATTTTTTAGCAGCAAGACATTCAACTTCTCAGGCAATGCAAACTCTCTCCTGAAATGGCCAAGCTTAATAATTGACATCTTCTTCCAAAGAGTCAGTGATAGTAACTCATGTACCAAGGACACTAATCTTTTCTCATTCTCCTTTGACCCTTCAATTAAGCCACTTGAATCACAGTAAGGTGAAATATACGGTGTTGAATTGAACTCATTAAACCTCTCCCACGATTTTATCCAAGTCATGGGCAACGAACATGAAAAACATGGCTCTATATTCTGCTCGCGTGCTGATATTTCAATTTGAGAAATTGCCAACTCAGGCTTCCAGGATATCAGTTCAACCTCCAGTGAACTTTTCCTCCCACTATAGTTAACAAGCCGAAACATCTCCGAATATTTTGGTACAATTCTTATCAAGTAATCATCTGGAAAACCAAAATTCCTCTTCACCTCATCAAATTTAACCACATTGAGCCTCTGATTTGCAGTCATCATCAAGATCTTTGCCAACCGCTCGACAAATACAGGTTCCTGCTCTTCCTTAGCAGCCTCTTCCTCCTCTACTAAGGACACCATTCTTTTGGTAAGTCTACAGTACTGCTCGTCATTCTCACGAAAGACCTCAAAACAACATGGGTATTTATTCAGCCAGTTGAGAGCCTTGCCTTGAAGATCAAGAGTCTTGAACTTTTTCTGAAGAAAGTTGACAGGTGCTACCTGGTTGGGGTGTCTGAGGATTATGTTCTTGATCTGGTTATTCACAGTCCAACGGCGGTTGTGGGAAAGAGCTGATTCAAGATCAGGGTCTTTCTTCATTGACCAGAGAGCGAATCCCCGGAATTCCACTGGGATATACAGCGAGTTGTTAAAGCTCCTATTTGTAAACCTTAGGCGTTGGGTAAACCAGATGATTTTCATACTGCAATTTTCCATGAACACAGTTCTCTGTCCAAACATGGAAACTAAGAATTTTACGGTTTTACTTTTGAATATCCATTTCTGAATATTACCAAATCAGTGAAAAATAAACAAATAATATGAAGTGAAAAAACAAGGAATAGAAAATAAGGAAAGGAGTACAGCAAGAAAGTCATTGACGAGGAGGAAAAAAAGAATATTGGAATATGAACTCCAAGGGAAAAATTGTGTATGCATACGAATACCTTCACTAATAATGAGGGTTGAATTTGTTTTTGTTTCTAACAGACACCAATAAGTTGCAGCCTACGAAACATGAGGTACTCGGCGCGCAAGCACTCCCATAGCGACTAAGACTGCTGCTCTGCAGAGCTTCACCGCCAAAAACAAATATAACATAAATAAAATTTAAAATGATCATCTTTCAACAGTAAACCATCACAGTTATCTAATAATTGCACTGCAAGGCAAACACTACTCGTTCTTACTAACAGATTAGGAGAACTTGGAAGAGTGTTGAGGATTATTCTAAGGATTATGGCCTTATGGGATTCTTCTTTGTTGTGCTTCATTGTGTACTCTTACGACTTAGAAAAAGATAACGTTACTCTCGATTTACCCCAAATTAAACGGTCAAATTTGACTCTTAAGGTCAAACCTTGATCATTAAGGGCATTCTTTCTTATTTTGAAAAGCAATTATAAAATAAATCATTTTTGGCAATCAATAATGATTATTTTCACATGAAAAACTTCATGTGTATTCTTTAGAAATGAACTTTTCTAATAAAAGGTAAACTTTTATTGGATTCCAAATGATACTTTAACGGCCTAACCTGATAACTTTCTAAAATGAGCACATATATTGTACTTAATCTTGCTGTTGCTAATTTGCTATGGACCATTGGCATATCTAATTACTCTTCAATCTAATTTAGCTAACAATATCATTTGTAATTTTCTGTATACCCAAAATTTTCTTTGGTTACACATAAGCACCCTCCCCCCCCCCCCTCCCGAAGAGGGAAGGGAGATAGGGAAAACCTCAATCAGAAGATTAGCAAAAACTGGAAGTAAAGTAGCGAGCTTACCACAAGCTCTAACTGCTCTTCAATAACAATCTCCAGTGGCACTTAAAGACCCACAATAGCAACTACAACAATCTTAAGATACTCTGACAACATAATTTAAACCACAAACCAAATCATCATATATATCAATTATGATTGCTTACTCGTAAACTACACCTACTAAATCATACAAGGTTTAACATAATTCACGTCCCGCATCTCACCTATATACAAACAGAATAAGCATCGCACTATAACTCAATCCCACATTAGCTAATTTACTCACAAGTATCCAATCCTTATTCGCTACTAAAATATCAAAACCAAAACCTTATGATTTCTAACGTGAAACCGAGGTAGAGTTCAAATAATCATGTATACCTCCTAAATTTACGCACAAACCTTCTTATCTTGATTCAAGACAAGACATAGCCACTTACAAACCTAACATGCTCTTATTTGCAATATCTAGCTTACCACAAATAATTAAAAGAGACGATCTAATTTTAACTCAAAATTAGACGTGGTCACGAATTTGGTTTAAGTGGTCGTTTATTTTAACATTGTGATAAAAGTGACCACTTTAAGCCCATCTAATATAACTTATATTAGACGGTTTCATACAACACTTTCCGCAAACATACAAGCTTCGTTCCTTAGCCACGGGTATGATGCTTGTAAGCAAATTCTAAACTACCATAGTACTACTTTTTTACCCTCAGCATGAATACTCACTCTAACATTCCAAAACATGCCACCAACCAGACTTTGATAGTTTCATTCCCTTGTAGCAGAGCTAAATATGTTCCAGTTGGTCGTGGGAGAGACAGTCTACTTTTATCGTAGAAGTAGACCGAGCCCATGCTGGCCCAGTAAAGACAATATAACTCTGATTTAGCTTCGGCTTGCAGTCTGTTTATATCATAAAAGTAGATGGTCTCTCTCAAGAGTTTGCGAATATGATGTTATTAATATAACCCGCAAAGTGACAGCATGGTACACAGAAGACAATACTCTAGCAGCACCAAAAAATTTAAGCACACCAATCTTTACCCATATGAGTTACTACTGATTAATTCTTATAACACAAGTACAGTCTCATTAAACACCAAGTATATTAGCCTGCCATTTAACTTATGACTACCAACTTTAGTAACACATACCTTAAGACCCAAATATCAATATCAACTTCTGCCTGCCTGAAAAAATGGGAGGGTGAAAACGAGAGAGAGTAGGGGGGAACACCAGTAATGGGGACTTGGGGAGTCACAAGGATGATTTTATTAATGATTGAAAGCATTATACAATAAAATAAAAATAACACTCATGTAAAGATATAATTAAATACGTAGTATATGAATCTGAATTTTTATTAATTAAGTATTGCATGGGAAAGTTCAAAGTAGTAAAAACAAATCACAAATTATTAGAAAAGACTGTCTACTTTAAAGTAGACCAACTCTTTGTTAGGTAAATTTTTTTAAGATCTCTACAAGCCCAAATTAGTTGTATATTAATAATTTAATATGCTTTTATTGGGCCAGCATGGTTTTTATTATAAAAGTAGACGGTCTCTTCCAAGACTAGCTACAAAATGGATACTTTTGTGTGGGATAGAGAGTAGTTTAAAGTAATAAAAATAAGTTATTTAGGATGATTCCCAACTCAACTAAAATAATGAACATAAATAATAAATAAATTTTTCTTCCCAAATATACTATGTCCAATACAATAATAATTTAACTATAAAAAAAGACTTGTCAGTGAATTCAAGCGAGCCATCCATTTTCGGAAACGAAACCACTAATGATATGTTGCTATGTCAAGATAATGATTGGCTTAACTTAATTTAAGTCGTTAAGAAAAAAACTAGTTCAAGCTGTTATCCATGTTCACACATCAAATTCCATTTTAACGCATAGCTCATCATTTTCCACATAGCGTGATCCACCAAAACAAAACTTGGCAATTTCCAATCCACAATTCTCCATTTTCCGACTTGCTGATTTCTGATTCTGAGAAGAAGCTAAATCAAGGCAGTTTTTTTTTTTAACTTGACACGAGATTTGTAATGAAACTTGGAAGTATAACCAAAACTATGAGAATATACCTCTTCAGGCTATCAGGTAAAAGCTTCTCTATAAATCAACAAGGGAAAACAGCACTTTTGCACAATCTATTGACAAATTTATCAGGGAGCTTGTTCTTCCCAGAAATACTCAACAAATTAAAATCGAATTCAAATACGACAGTTACAACAGTGCACAAAAATTTGGTGCCTCTATCTGTACCACAAGCCTAAGGACATTAGCGAAATAAGTGTGTGCTGAACCAAAGCTGTGCTCTGCTATGAGAAAACAGTCCCACTCGCATGCAACTTTAACACCTTTTTACTCCACAATTCTGAACTGCCTACATCCATTCGAGTATCAAAGCTCGTCCAAAACAGATTACCATCAGACTATGCTAGGAGGATCCCCAGTCCAATTACAACTGGCACGAGCCCAGCGCGTTCTAATGCAGTCGACAAGGGGTGCATGTTGCGGAGGCTCAGGTCCAGCAGCTTTACTACCATCCTGGCCACTAGAACTTGAAGTGGCAGCTACTTCTGCCATATACTCCTCCTGCGTCCACCTAGGAGGCACTGAAACTCTCAACTTCGTAAATCTCGGTCTTTGGACAGGAGTTTCACCTTGGTTGCCATTTGAAACTGATTTTGCAATCCCGTTGAAATGATAAATATCAAATATCTTCCTGCCCATTAAACCTGAAGAGTCCTTGAAACCCCCCGCGTTCTTGTCTAAATCCAAAAGAATTTGCCAGAACTCACTCCAGACTACAATACCCGCATTACGAAGGTTGTCAAGCTTGTCAGGGGGAAGGTTTATGTTCGTTTCCTTGAGGACTATATTTAGACCTTCAACGCTGATGAAGCCTCCACCTCCACTCTGATCTTGTGCATCAAACGCTCTTCTGATGCTTGATTCCCTCTCCTCCATTTCATTCTCCTTCTGAACAGAAGGGTCAAAAGCAAAGAGGACAGTGTAATGAGACTCACTTCCAACCACCCATATTGGCCATTTTGGGCATTTTAAATGTTGTCCAACTTTACAGAAGTTGAGGGACTCCAGCAAGGTGAGGAATCCAACTTCAACGTTTGTGGATACACCCTTCAAAAACATGCCACCACCTAAGTCTATCTTCTCATCAAATACATTAGCAACGGCTTCTCCACTCAATAATAGGTTTACGATTTCCTGTTCCCAGATTTACAATATTACAAGATTAGTTACAGATCAAGACACATGATTCACATAAAATTATTTTAGTTTCCTGGTATGCTTGTCTTACCTGTGAGGCATGACCAAAAGGAGCAGTTACTAATGGTAGGCTTGGATCGTCCCTGTCAGCTTGAACGGAATCCTGGAAAAGTGATAACAGGATTCAGATTTTAAAGCAAAATTCCAATACAGCCGGAGATAGCTCATCAGATTACGCTCGAACATGGGAGCTCAGTATACTACAAGAAAACGAAAAGGTGCCAAATCCATTCTATTGAAAATACATGCAGTACTGCAGAGTGCAGACCGAGGCATTGCCTATGGTGTCTTGATGCAGTTATTGGAACCAAGGCAACAACAACAACAATGAAAAAAAAACAAGCAGAAGCACAAGTAGAAAGAAGAAATGAACCACAAAAAAAACCGAAAAAGATTCAAAAAGAGAAGCAGTTTTATTGATGTTTCCTTTAATAAGTTGGCAAGGAAAGGAAGGGAAACAGGACAAAGTCTGTTTTGCTTGCCATAAAGCAGCCTAGTAGTGGTTCAAATCAAAAGCCTAATGATGCATTAAACAGCATTTTAACCCCAATGCCTACAAAGAGGCTCCCGCTCAAGCTGATGAATATTGTGAAAAAATTCGAAACCGCTCTCTAGACTAAAGAACCGAATTGTCAACATCATATCTTTCCCCCCTAATCCAGTTTGTCTTAGAACAACCAGCAGAAAAGTAACATAAGCATTCTAAAACCAGATATTTTACCAGAAAAGGATTTAAAGAGGCAAGTCATAATTTCACAATCCTATCAACTTAAATAGAATCCTCGAAGTGAATGTAATATTTTTGAAGGTAAAAAAAAACACATTTTCCTTGGAACTAACGGTTTCTCATTAGACGTACAGCTTAAGCATCTGAAGTCAACAAGTGACTAAACTACATAAAGAAGGTTCCTTTTTATTAAAAATGCAAGAGAATAGCCATAAGCTTCCCTATTATATACCAGTGCAGTTACCGCCATATTCAACTCTGAGCACACGAAATTTTATAATATAATTACTGCAGACATATATAGACCGGATGTGCCAGACATACCAGTCCTCGAGAAAGCAATGCTGAGATAAGGAATAACATTGCTCCCATACGGCTTTCAAAAACAGGAAGCATTGCCTCGAGCCTCTGAATAACACTTTCAGATGAAGTATATGCAATTACTCTCAAGGTTTTCCGTAAATCTGAAGCAGACTCAATTGAAAAGCCTTCGAGAGCTTTTAATATTATCTGTTAAAAAGGGAATAGATTCAGCATTACATAACCTATTTACTGCTTTTCAAATGTCATTGTTTCATCAAAGTACAAACTCTGTAAATACCTCATCCTTTGGTCCATCACTGGCTATTTCACTGTCATGGTCCAGAACGTCAAGAGTTGCAATCACCGCCTTTTCATTACTTCCGCAACGATATAAGATTTCCGCCAGACTTTTAACAAGAGCCCTATAAAATTTGAAAGCAGGTTTGAGATAAAATAGTCTAAATGGAAATTACAATTTTAAGTAATAGCAGAAGAATGCATCAAGATATGCGCAGTCACACATTTACAGCCTATACAGTGAAGTGAAGTAAAAAAAAAAAAAAAAAAAGGTGTTACTAACGAGAAAGTTTATTATAATTTACAAACATGACATTCAATTTACTAGAAGCCTCAACCTATCACCTTTTTCTTCTAGCTTCAGGAAGAGAAGCAAATTTTTCGGGCGTCATACAGTCCTGCTGCCAAGACCTCTGTGGTGTTTTAGATGCAACATTGCTTGACTCTTCTGGAACAAACAGAAGATACTTAAGGACAAACCCCTGCAAAATGGAGGAGTGATGTGTCAATAGGACCGAATGGGTGGGGTCCTCCAACAAACCACAAAAGACAAAAGTAAAATTCCCCAATTAACCCTCCTTTTTATGTTAGTTAACTAGTTTACCCTCTCTTTAATCAGCAAAATCAAGTAAATGCCCTCATATTGGGTGGACCCCTTCAATAGGGCCTATTGGACGTTAATTTCTCTCCAAAATGACCATGAAAAGAAAGAAATAAACCCAATAAACTTTTCAACTTTTCTCAATAGTAACGACAGCTTATAAACACATGCCGCGTTGGAAAAATAATACATTCCTGCCCATATGGAAAAAATTGAAAAAAAAACCCGCCATTTAAGCAAAGGCACACAAAGAAGAATGGCAAAAGAGTCGTAACTACTTTTTTTTTTATTGAGGCACTATAATTTATATTTTGACAACTTGAAATGGAAATAGAAGAAAAGAAATTATGCAGTGAATCCACCCATTCAGCGCATAAATCAGATGGACTATTTTCGATGTATTAACTTACCAAAACAGAAAACTAATATATTCATATTCCATCCATTTAAGAGAATTCACATGAAACAGAGCACAACTTTTACAGGGAAACTATACATGGAATTATGAATAAATTGGCACTAAGATTACAGACATGCAAACATGAAAAATAACTCTGATAACAAATATTGAAGTGGATTCCGAAGAAAGTAAATTGCTTGACCAAAATTCACCAAACAAAGTAGGTATACAGTGTTGCTACCTTTCCTTACAGAGAAACATTACAAAATATGTTTTCATTGGCGCAAATATCATCATAAAATGCAAACTCATCAAATCGACAATCAGCTCTTTACACAAACTTGTACGTCTACCAATAAACATATTATCACATTTACAACAGATGCCTGCACATTAATTAATGTGACACTACAAACTAGCAAAGCAACCACACATGCAGGTGAACAAAATAGCATTTACAAACAGCCATATCATGCTATATTTTAGAATTAGAGTATCACAATTAAAATCCAAATAGGCATCTAAATCCTTCCTCAACAACAACTTCCCGAGATTCTGTGACTAGTGTCACTAATACATGCCCTTGAGCCAGAACAAAATCAACCAATCATCCTACAACCTTTGTCCAACTGGGGAGAGAAACTAAGAAGATCTTGTCGTAATTTAAATCATCCACAAGATCATGACTCCACTTATCAAAGCATTAGCTTCTTCCAGACTTTCTGTTTCCCTTAACTTTGTACAACCAATATACCCGCGATACTCACTGATGCACTTCAGGTCCGCGTTCAGGTTGTTGAAGTATCTTAAATCTTAAACAATCTATCATCTTCAGTATAGGTCCAACTTCCACTATATGAAAATTTTCATATGTTCCTTTAAGGATACAAATCATCGATATCTGAAAGCATGAATCATATTCAGTATTCACACCCTGGCTAACCTCAGTTATAAGCCATGACCTCTGTCTTACCAACCAATCAATCAGAGCTAGTCAGAAGGCAAGGATGAAAACGTATCGCCACTTGTGAACTTGTCCAATAATTATCGATAATATTTAAAGAACCTCTGAAGCATGCTAGACTAACTCCACTCAAAGTGCATGCACTCTGTCTCTAGTCCACTCTTCCACACCCTCAAATGATGTAACAGCTCAATATCTCATAGTGGTTTTATACTGCACTACCTTCAGATTAATAGGAATAGATACTAAAGATAAGCAGCCTAAATTCTACGACAAGCGCAACACTAGAAAAAAGTCTGGCCAACATTGACTTTCCAATTCCCCGCAGCTGATTAGATACGAAATTTTTTGTTCAAGTTAGGAAGATCTCTTGCACATAAACATCATCAGAGCCATAAAGGTGCGCAACATTAGTGCTCATCAGACATAAAACGTGCAGACTTAATGATGGAATATTTAATTGGTTGCCATCAAAAGTAGACGTAGTTTGAACTCGCAATTGTTCAATCCGAAACTTGATACCAGTCGACACAATACAAGATATTTCCTAATGTCCTAATATAATCTAAACGGACTTCAATACATACAGCTCTAGAATGGACAGGTGACCTCCACGAAACCTACAACGACATATGACTTTGAAGGTTCTTACAGCTTTCTATCCCATATTCCCTCATCAACTTTAGGTATAAATTACCATTAATTTCTGATATTGTACGGACAAAGGCAAAATATAAAAGAGAAAACAGTTTGCTAAGTAAATTATAGATCCGTAAGACTAGATATCCAATGCCCATATATAAAGAAGTTTGGCATATTTTGCTATATATAACTGGAAGGTCTGGCAGCCTTTTTGAAGGCATCAGTGTTACTAATGTTGTTTATATAACTGTAGAAGGCCCTAGGACACTAGCTCTCAGTCCGCACAGATTTAATGCTGCATATATAGTAGCAAAAGACACCGTATGAGTGGGTCTGTCCACATCAATGTCAATGCCACAAACCGAAACATCAAAAGAGTAGATAAGCTATAAAGTCTCGTCTATAACGACACCTGCATACATGGAAACTCCGGAGAGATCAAGACTGGTCTTTTTCAATGTACCACCATTACACAGAACAGAAGCATACTAGCGAAATTTTGGTATTTGGATGTAGTGAGTCAAAATTGCGTCCTACACTGGATAACTCAGGTCAGGCCAGACTTGAGTCAAGCTCAACTTGAACATAAAAAACAACTGGTAACTAAATGAACCAAGGCCAAAGCCCCATCTGCGTTATAGTCGACTCAAAAGCACATTGAGTAATCTGGAGTAACTCAGTCCATGATCAACCAGAATAGAACTGAATTTGAGTTCTCAACTGATAACTAAGGAGAGGTCAAGTTCAGCAATTACTTGGCTCAAAAGCAAAATAAGCTACTCAGTTATTTTTATAATACAAAATGAACATAATTCTGCAGGGAAGAATTGAAAAGAAAAAGTGTTAAATTTTTGTTCAATTCCAATTTAGCGTTTGTAGTTATTATTATACCAAACTTGTAGAAACTACAAGTCCCGAACTGAATGAGATGGTCTAGTTTTCATGAGACTGTAATTGTGTCATTTCATTCTGTTCTCTTATTAATTACATTAGTAAGGATCTTTAATTTCAGCTTTTGACATTTCCAGAAAAGAAAACGATCTGAACTACTCCGTTACGTACAAGAGTGAGAACCATAAAAGTCAAGTTCGTGTAGCAAAATTTTTGGATTGACTTGATTTACTCGGTTATTCTTAGCACAAGTTGGCCCATTGACACACCAAGGCTGGATAATTTCTCTAAGCACATTCCATTATTCCAAGATAACTTCACTGCCATCCATAATAAGCTTTAACAAAGAGCTCACTCAGAACTTAATAGAATGACATCAAATTTCATTCAATTTCTCCCTTTGGAATGAAATAGGGTTGATGATTTGCTACTCTCTTAGTCTCTTGTGAAAAAACACAACCATTTGTCATCTTCTAAATTTCTGACCTCAAAACATGCCAGCCATGGTTATATTTACCTCCAGTATTGAGTTTAGAGGAGTGCTAAAGATACTCCCTCCGTCCCACTCACTTCCCCCCATTTGCTTTTTGACACTATTCGAGTCACATTTTGACCATTAAATACTCAAATAAAATTGTTAGAAATATATAAATATTTAATATTTAGATTTGTGTTAAAAAAGAACTTCCACATGATATTTTTTTATAATTTTTTTAATTATATTTATTGAGTTATTATTTGTCAAAATCTCGCCTCGGCAAATGTGATAAAGTAAATGGAGAATTCGCTGGGACGAAGGGAGTGAGTCCTCAAACTAACAGTAGAGGAACCATGTCTCAATTTATGTATGTCTGAGTTCAAGAATGTAATGTACCATTACGCATTTCAATGAGAAGAGGATTTTAAACAAATCCCTATACAGACCCATTATTATGATAAGCATAAGTATGGATGAACTCGATTTTTCTCTTCAACTCCAGTGAAGCATCATGCACACGAACTAATTACTAGTGAGGATCTCACAAGCAGGATCAGATAAATTTCTTGCTTGAGAATACAAGATAAGAATAACCAACGTACAAATTACCGAAGCATCACAATAATCAGACTGAAATCACTACTGAACAGTGAAAATAGAAGTACAAAGTAATTCATCCTCGAATAAGTAAAAAATATGATTAAGTTCACGTACAATCATCAAGTTAAATGAGTCAGACGATGTTGATTTTAAATTGACATGACACCTAATAATTACATAAACTGCAAAATTTTGGATCACAATTTGTTTACATTTTTCTAAGGCAACTAATGATATCTGCATATACTCTAAAAACTATACAGCAGCCCATGTCAAACCCATAAATGAAGCTGAATCAGTACGGAGTTAAGTATTCAAGTCACCCAAAACCTATACAAAAAGGAACAAGAAAATAGTGCATACTTGTATGGCTGCTAACACGCCACATGGACCTCCTTCATGCTGTACCAACCCCATACACGTTTCGGGATCAGGGCTAAACCTACATTAAACATACACATAAAGTCAGCTTAAAAGCACCAATGAAGGAGCAAACCATATCCAGTCTTCCAGTACATTAACCATAAGACAACTACAAAGATAATATATGCATATCAAAAAGGAAATCCACATGCAGTTCCACTGAATCAGCTTTGGCTAGTGTCTGAATCTGTGCATATGCTGGGGAAAATTTGGGCAGGTAGCTTCACAGTCAGCATGTCTAAAGGTGGCCAGAGATGCCAAAATGGTAAAAGATTACTTCGCTTTGAAAGCTACAGGATGATAAAATCTGGCCCACCAGCTGAAATTTGACTAGAAGTAGAAAAGACCTTCTCTGCCATTTCTCAATCGACTTTTTGCTTAGGTTTACTTCACCTTCCATACACAAGCATCTTCTCATTATCTCATTTTCAAAGGTGACTCAAAAAGAATTCACATCGATTACTTCAAAGTAAGCTGTTATCTTCAAGAACCAAATTCCTTACAGATGAAAAGTCACCTATGAACATGAAACCACCCTTATTTTCAATCAACATGAAGACTTATCAGATACCAACATAAAATATAATTCCACAAACCTCCATTGCCTACAGACGGTACAGTTAAATATCTCTTCAAACACATTAAGATCACTCCACTGTTTCCATTCGTTCGCGAACAGCCTCCTCCCGCTTCTTTTGCTGCTGCTTTCTCAAACCAGGTAAGGAGGAGGGAAGCAGCTTTGACCACATATTTCTCCTTACTAAGTGACTAAAATTTCTCATCTAGCCCTGTTTAATTCCACTACTACCCAAGTTAAAAATTTATTTATCTTGCTGGACATTAGCTAGGTCGCGAGGAGCATATCCCTAGTCGTATCAAAGACTCGAAATCAAATTTGCCAAAATAAAGTGCATAAACAAATATTCTATCTATCTCAACACATTTAACGTTCAAATCTTAGCACTATAAACCTAGAAATCATCACTTTTGTTCTCTTATCTCCATTGCTCAATTTTATTGAACATAAGAAAACGCCTATAGACAGAAATTTTATCTAGTATTGTCTATTCTACTAAACCACCCTTCTGAGGAATTAGAGTATATTTAGGCAAGATCCTCATTGGTTCACTATTGTATCGATCACTGTTCACTACTGTGTAAACAAAGAATTTCAGAGTAAGCATTACACAATCTCCAAGATCTTTTTTTTTTTTCTTGAAACAAGAGAATAGATTCTAAGACAGATGTGGAAGTCATATCGAGGCATGCTGGCACAAAGTAAATACATTGCGCAACAACATCTACACTATGGTCCCACATTCAATTCTTGTTATGGAAATCAAGGTACCACAACAATGTACATAAATTTCACAACCACATCAACACTATGGTCTCACATTCAACTCTTGAATCATAGCACAACATATATGAAAGCGAAAAGTCTTGAGAAAGACCGTCTTTTTTTATCATGAAAGTAGACAGAGCCATGCTGGCAAAGAAAGGGATACATATCTCTGATTTTACTCAGACTTTTAGGAAGCTTGAGTTAATCTATACAATATTGTTAAAAGGCGTTCTTGCCACGATATTGTGCCATGTCATCTTTCATAGGATTTCGCCATGTCATTATATAACATAGTTATTTAGCTTTTTCATTAAATTTTTACATCCTTTTTAATTAAAATGCTTAACTTCCTATCAGTTAGTACACATTTAATGATTACAATAAGTTAATGGAATAAGACTATATTTATTCTTCTCGAAAAATGACATAAGAAACGAAAAATATCAAAAAGAATATTATAACACATATAATTTAGAAGTATAAAAAATGTTCACTAAAAAAGATATCATGAAACAATCTTGTAAATTTCACGGGGCCAAAGACTAGTTTAGCTTAGAAAACTCGTCTACTTTCATAGAATTAGACGGCCTTTTCTACTAGTCACACTAATAACATCATTATCCACATTAACTCACCCTTGCATCAATACCATAGCGCCGCCATAAACTGACCAAATTCTGCAACTCTTAAATTATGGTTCCAATCTATTCCTCACGAATTCGATATCCCAACATTATCAAATACATCAAAACGCAGTTTACTCCCGATATTAACACAAATTATCAAAAGAAATGGTCTGATTTTAACTTAAAACTAGACATGATCACAAATTGATGTAAAGTGATCGTTCTTATTACAGTAATTAAAATGACCACTTTAAACCGAAAAGTAACCACTTTAAAACAGTCTAATTTTAACTTAAACTTAGACGGTCACATACAAGACTTTCTTCTGGTTCCAATGTACTCCTCGCAACTTCGACAATCCAACATTATCAAATACACCAAAAAGCACTCTACTCACTACATTGAACTCATATTCATAACCACATTAAACAACAATACACCAATAAACACGAAAAGAAATGATAATTCTAATTCAAAATGATGAATTACACCTAATACCCTAATTAGTCAAAAAGTGGCTACTCCAAGACCGTCTATTTATAACTTAAAATTCTAGTTCCACTCTATTCCTCGCAAATTCGACATTCTAACATTATCAAATACATAAAATACAGAACCTATTGCGTACACCTGAGAGTACGTACCCTCAAATATACTTTTTTGTACCTTTGTGTATATTTTGTGTACCTTTGATAAGTTTTTATGTACCACAATGAAAATATTGTATAATTCTAATTTATTGAAGGTACACAAAAAAGAATACAAGGTACATAATATATACCTAGAGTTGAACTTGAGAGTACGTACTCTCAGGTGTACCTAATAATTTGCCCATAAAAAAGCACTCTACTCACACAACATTAACTCATTTTCATAACATGACCACATACAACTACATTACACCATTACCAATCAAGACCAAAAAACACGAAAAAAATGAAAATTCTCAAAATGAATAATGAATTTATACCTAATACCCTGATTAGTCCACTGAGCTAAAATCTCCTTGGAAACACTCCCCCCAAACACGACCGAAAACAACTCCTCCGCCTCCTCCCCCGTCAACTCCCTCCCCAACTCCTCCCCCTCCTCCTCCTCCTTCTCCACCCTCCTCACCCCACTGCCACTCCCACTCTCCACCGCCACGTCACTCCCACTCCCACTCTCGACGACAACAACGGGGTCCACTCTCTTGGGCACGGAGGAAAACCGCTTTTCAGCGGCGGCAGCCATGAGCTCCCGCTGCACCCGCCTCGACTCCTCCTCCTCGGAAAACTCCCCCGGCTTGCTCCGCTTCGGGTCCGGTGCGGAGGGGGAGGTGCCCATGCTCATCTTTAATGCCATCTGCAATTCCTCGTCTTCTTGATCCACCATCTTTATCAAAACAACACACACAATTGAGAAACTATGGATTTGGAGAAATGGGGAGTTGGTAAATATTGTTATTATTATTTACAGTATATATATATATATATATGGGAATATAATGTGAAAGTAATAAAGGGAAATTAATATTTTGGTAATGGGGGATTTTGGGTATTAAAGGAAAGGTATCATAGGGGATTTTTTTTTTTTTTTTGGTCTTAAATGTACGCGCAAAGTTACTGATAAGAATCGAACCCTCGACCTCACTTATTGGGAAAAGAGAGCTCTAACCAATGAGAGGATTTTGGATTAATGAAAGGGGTTATTAATTGATTAGTGAGTGGGGGGGGGGGGGGGGGGGTGTGATGTTGACCGTTGGATCACCTTCGGGGGTTTTGGGATTATGGTGGGGTGGTGTGTAGTGGAGTGTGGGTTGGGAAATGGTTTTATTTTGTTTGTTTGTTGTTTCATGCTTGTGTTTTGGGAAATTCGGGTCTGTGTCCATGTGGTTTCACATTTCCCAACTTGTGCCCAAATTATTAATGACATTCCACTACGTATCCCCGAGTTATTAATTCATACGGTATCAAATTGTGACCAAAACCTTAAAAAACAATAAATATTCAGTTAAGTCATAATAAATTATTTTTTCTTTGTCTATACAAGAAAAGATTTCTAAAAGTATTAATTTTTTTCTTATTTTTTCTATGAAAAACTTAGAAAATTATTTTATTTCAGATTTTCTTCAAGTGCAAACCTTCTAGAATTATCAAAATTTTAAGTATTTTACATTTAGAAATATATTTTGTTTTCATAAATGACAAATGAATAATAATTTATGTAAATTGTATTAAATATTTTTTTAAAAATAATAATTTTTATAACTTTTTAATATGGTTACGTCGGATTAGTGTGCCCTTTGAAAAATCTCATAAACTTTTCTTCAAAAAATGGATATCGAATAATGTAACATTTAAGATGATTATTTCGAAGAGGATATTATTTATTGAAAAATAGAGTCATCAGTTTATTTAAAGTTAAGAAAATAAGCTTTTATTACTTTTGAATTGCAATTTCCAAAAGATATGAGAAAAATTCATAAAAATAGAAAAGTTCATAATTAATAGAAAACTAATATTTTATGTGATTTTGGCTATGAAGTGGAAAAATACAATAACTCAGGGGTACGTACTGAAATAACATTACAAGTTTGGACACAAGCTGGAAAATGTAAAACCAAAAGGGTACAAACTGGAATTTCCCTTGTGTTTTTGTTTTGGTGGTGGTGGGGGGATGGGGCGAAGTAACAATTGGATTAGTTATGGGTTTAAGGCCAAAGTTTTGTCTCCTTTTTGGGGTATACTGGAAGCACAAATTATGAGAAAAGACCGTCTATTTTTATAATAAAAATAGATAGGGGGCTGCTTTTCGAACAATTAGAATAGATAAAGTATGCCCGCGAGGCGAAATATGAAATACCAAATATTTTCATTTCCCTAGGATCGAACGATAGGGTACCTGCCTACCGTTAAGAAATTTTCTCCTCCAAAACGATAATGTAAAAAAGCTAGTTCGTGTGTATGCCAGCGTTACGGCATAACTAACCAATGCTTAGGTTGCTTTTATGTTACTTCACTCTGAGATCACACTATCAATGGTTNNACCCATATTGAGTAGAAGTGTGATAATGGTCTTTTGAGATGTAATTTTTGTGCCCGAACGAATACATTTTTTGACTTTTGTTCCAACCGCTATTATTGTGTAAAAACGTGTTTACTTCTTAGTAACTGCCTAAAATTAACTCGCGATTGACCGAAAAAACTTGAGACATCAATTTTGGTTGCCATGGCACCGTGAGAGTGGAGCGCGAGGCAGTAGCGATGATAAGGAAGATGGTTGTTGTGGGGCTGGGTAAGGGAAGGAGAGAGAAAAACACTCGGGGATGGGAGACAGAGAAATGTGCAGGGAAGGGGGTGAATGGCGGTCACGCCGCATTGGGGAGTGTCAAAACTAAAAACCACTTTCCTTCAAACTTTCCTTCAATTGTAAGGTGCAACACTCGTTCACTCACTCATATTATAGACGTCTGGAAGAGCCACCCATGATAAGCCTAGTCGCCCAGCATGCAGAATACCCATATTGAGTAGAAGTGTGATATCCACTGGGACAGTTCCAATTATAGGGACCCAAACCTTGAGTAACTACAACAATGACCACAATGATATATAGAGAAAATTAAATTTCTTACTCAACATGTAAAGCCAAAGTTAGACACTTGATATGCTTTCCTTATATCAGGTTGCAGCAGATCACTAGCAGTAACTCTACCACGCAACGCCTTTTCACATACAATGGACTAATTGAGGATTGCTCACTACTCACTAGCATCTTAAAGGTTTAAAAATCTAGATAAGATAACAACAACAAATGCCAAACTTCGTTGACGTAGAGCAAGAATGGGAGAAGCAAGTTAATCTGGAATGCCTAATCTTCACTCCCAAACTGCTTCTGAAGATCTGCAAAGGATACAGTGGCAGATCCCCTTCTTTTGGCTTTCTGTTGGGATGAGTGCTCTTTCCATCCAGTCATAAAGATCACCTACAGAGTTCATCACCAAAATTGCAAGCTGAGATTAGATAAGAAAGAATCAACTGTCTACATTCTACCTCAAAGCAGATCCTGTAGAAAAGTGAAAAAGATAGATTACAGAAACAAATTCGGCACTGCAGAACCTTGAGTTTGATCTTTATGTCTAAGGTAAAGTATTCAGCCAGTTGTCGTAACAGAGGATATTCCAGCTCGGTGAGTGTCATTTAAAGGGGTTTGTGGGTAATATAACTAGTTATTATTGTGTGAGGACCTGAACTTCTGGCATTATCTTCCTGACAGAAAAGCCATCCAAGTAGCGTGATTTGCTACTTCACTTGGTGGCCAACCAAGAAAGCAAATGGAGGCTTCAACTGGTAATGCCACATACTTTTTTTATACTACTTTAATCAAAATATGTGTGTGCTTCTTCATTATACTGCTCTGGTCCTTGTGGATCTACAGGAACATCTGGTCCAGAAGAAAGAAGCTTGGGGTCCTATTGGTGGTGATACCTCAATTGGCCACTTTCTGGCTAAAAGTTGGGAGTTTATTAATCCTTATGATGAGCTGAATTAAGAAGTAGAGCTAGGCGTGGTCAAGGCATAAGACATATTCCAGAAACCATATGGCGTAAAAACATTAATTTGTTGAGCAACACTGTGTGAATGGCATATTGACAATCTAGCTAAAGCACCTCAGCTTCGTGAAGGCGCACACATCATATGAAGTGATATTTGTAGCTAGAACCCCATTCAAAAATGCACATGTCAGAATCCTTCAGGCTCTAGGATATATCTAGAATGACTAAGAAGCCAACAGTAACGATTTTCTTTAAATCCCAACGCAAAGTGAGGACTATATTGCACCAAAGGACTCTTAGGTTCTCACAGTCTAACAGACTAGACAATGGCCAGGTTCATCTTCACTAAAAATGATGAAGAAATGAATTAAAACCCACATAAAAGGCAGAAGCAAGTAACAGATACAGTTAGTTCAAAAAAGTACAGTACTGACCTGGAAAGTCGCAGGAACAGTGCCATCTTCAGCACCAAACATTGACTGGTAGACAGCAGCCGTTGCCAGTGCTGTGTCTTTCTTTAAGATCTAGAGTTAGTAGAGGAAACATCAATGCTTCGGTTAATATGACAAAGTAAAATACAAAAGGCAACACCAGGATAGTATCTCACATTGTTCCTCTGCAAGAGAGCATTAGTTTCACCCATTGCACGAAGATGTTCAATCAGCTGCAAAGCTAAGCCAGCAGATAATTAATAACCATAAAATTTAGGAGGAATACATTGACCCACATTCAAAAGTGCAACTTCGTCAGATTAAGATTATTCTCTCAGGGCCTTTCAAGCTGGGAAGATCAAAGGAGTCTACAGTATAAACTTGTTCTTCTTTCTCTCTGTTACAGACTTGGGATCCCAAATTCCACACCCCCTCTCCCCCCAACCCAACCACAAACAACCTTTCTACATCCTTGTAAGCTGTAACTGTTAGGAAGACAGACCCTGTTTTTACTCTGTCTTTATAGGAGTATATTCTTATATTCCTTCTCTTATAAAAAAAAAAAAAAAAAAAGAGAGAAGCAAGCAAGAACCTTCACAAACCACAATTTAATGTAAAAGGTAATAAACTAATAATCAAAAGTGGTGTAGCTGCTTGACAGCAATTTTGCCATCCCCCACCCCCCACCCCGGGCCGCCAAAGAAGCTCAGTGTCTTAGCTTTCCCATATATCCCTCACACGACAAAAGCTATTCCTTCCGCAATGTAATTATTATCAAGAACAGATAGAGGCTTTATCATATTTTGTTTAGAAAATAAATAAAGTTCCTTAGAATAGTATCATCAAATATAAAGCAAACCAGAAACATTTTAGGGAACTTATTGTTTGAGAAAGTACTCTCCAAAATATTTGTCTGCGTTTTGCTAATGTTGACCTACTCTGACTTCGAGTTACACTGTAATTATTCTGAGTAACTTTTACATTTATATCCGAATTCAACTTCAGGCCTAAAAAGCTGCTATCAATTCATGACCGCTTTTTTCTTCAAACAGTAGGCTTCTCCTTAGAAGTTGGTCAGATCAGACCCTAAAGGCACATCTAAAGTACATCATAGCAAGTCGATCAAAATAGAATCAGCTACAAGAACCAAACAGTAACTACGACGGTCCTTATAAGATTGATGGGGTGGGCCCTTAGAATTCATTCTCAAGTTGACTATATTTCGAATTCAAAATATAAGATAACTTTAGTGTATTCAACATTAAGCACCATTAGGCTGGCCATCGCAACCCTCACCATTTTCATACTTGACAGTGTATTCGTCTACATCGACCCCTGGAAGAGCGAAGCCAGCCCTTGTCAAAAGGTTTCCTGCATCTCGCACCTGAATGCCCAAAAGCGTAGAATTTTCAAATACTGTTCTCAATAGTATAATAAAACTCATAAATTGCGATAAGCAAATATACATCAATGAAATCTCAAAGAATGAGGCCAACGTACAACTGGGAAAGCAAAAACTCTTTAGGATCAGCAATAACAACATCAGGACGTCAAATGAGTTGTTAACATGGATTAGCTAGAAGGAGCTGAGTAATTACTATTTCTTCTCTGTGAGTATTTGTAGTAAAAGAAACTTTGAGTAACATTTGAAATGGTAGCACTAACACTCACGTTTTATAAATCATGGTTAATCTCAGCAGAAATGCTTTAATTGAGCTCGTGCTAGGAATTCAGACCAACTGATAAACTCTAAGGACCATCAACCAAGACAGTAAAGAGAAAGCACCTGTGCCAGTGGAGATAGACGTGGACTAATACCACCTTCACGTTCCATTTGTGCTACAGTACATGCTATCCTCAGTTCTCTGGACACAGAATAAGCATAATAAGATTAGTACCCTCAACCACAAAAACTCCAGAATTATCGATTATATGAGTCATAAAAACAACTTTAATGACTCTCCACCAAGAATAGCAGCCAAAAAGAGCCCATCAGGTTTCAATGCCAATCTACACTGCAACAAACAAGAGTTTCAGTGCAGTTAGCATGAAGACGGTAGAAAGAGGTCTCAAATATTAATGCAACTGCCGTTTTTCCAGACGGACTGCAGGAATATATTTTTCGAGAAGCACATACCTGTATCATGGCTCCAGGAAGATCATTTGTCCAATGTAGTCCTAAGCAGCTGATAACCAGGTCCAATGAACTAAACAGTCAAAGAACACCAAGTAAGTACGCGGTATATTTCTTCTCTTGACAAGGAAAGAGCAAAATCGATACTTCAGTTCTCTTAGTAAAGCATATGAAGACTGAGACGATGAATGTATTATCCAGAAACCTGACCCAAGTCATATTACTACTCAATACTCACGATAGCTGAGATATCTGGGGACGAAAGAGAAAACATGGATGCAAACAACACAAAATCTAAAGTAGGAACATTTTGGGCATCAATATTTACACCTTTCTTTCACTGGTAGAAACTCTTCATCACCAACGATAAAAGATGTTTCAACATTTTGGTCGGGCATATCTTTTTCAGTGTCTTTACATAATCTGACCATATCAGATGAAGTATCCATCATAATGAGTTTTTCAATGCCACCTGCCGAAAGGACATAATTCAAATTTGATATGAATTTTACTTAAATGAGCGCAAAACTTCAAAAAGCAGTTATGAAAGACAACCGCAAAAGTGGCAGATAGATCAAAAGCTTTAAAATTGGCAGCTAAGGCCAGGCAACATGATCCAGACAGAAAAGAATCTTATGCTAGGATTTGCCTCCCAAATCCCAGAGATCATTAACTCTATGGCAAAGTAAACAAGAGTCATCAATCAGCTTTCAGTACAATCCTTGTGGCGACCAGCAGAATCAAACATTAGCTATATTCAATTAAAACCACCATATAACCGACCAAAATAAAGATGTAAACATTATACAGTAAACCTTAAATGACACCCATCGGAATAGAGAAACCTTTCTACCAACTTTGGAGGCTTTATACTCAGCATCCTTCTTTTACCACAATATACGAATACGAATTTTCCATCGTTCTCCAGAGAAAACTGTCAACAAGTGTCGCATAGAATCATCCTTAAAAAGGTTTCAGAGATTGCACCAAATTTTTAAAAAAATGGTATACTAAGAATGTGTAACTTATTAAATTTTCATGTAGTAAAGAAAACATTATTCAACTCATAGACATGAGTGCTTATTTCCAGTTGACTCCACGGAGACCAACACAAGAGGGGTTTCCTATTGTTTTCCTCTTCGGATGTTCTTCCTAATTTAGGGCAATTTACTGTAATATATCTCTCCATCTATCTCTGGACATAATAACCCCCCACCCCTTTTACCACCACCACAAAGTCTTCAAATAACAACTCAAAATTCTATTTACTCTTACAGGTGTGTCCAATTTAATCTTTATAGTCCGAATGAGCTAAAAATGGACTTAAGCTATAACCAGTGAGCTCTCACCATCCTTACTATGACAATAGACTATCGACTAGAATTTCCCATCAAGTTGATCCTCTACTTTGTTCTCTTGTTTTCTCTCTGATAATCTAAAAACAAATATCAATAGGACATCAAGGGAGTAATCTCATGTACATAAGGCAGCTAGGGACAAACATCATGCAGTCAAACACAAACAGATAACCTCCAATGTCGTAGTGAATGATTTTACGAAGTTTCTCTCTAATAACAATTACAATTACGAAAGTAGAAGATAATCAGGAAATCCTATTGACGTTCTCATCAACGGCAATGGTGTGCGATGTATCAAGTGATGATTTAGGAAAATACTTCTGAGGGCGTCGACGACAATGGTGTGCAATGTTTCAAGTGATTATTTTGGACAATACTTCTGAGGGTGACTAACTCCACTTTTTTCTCGTCTCAACTCAATTGTCTTCTTTAATATAAGTTCCCCTTGTGGAGTCTTCAATAAATCTGCATTCTTCAAATTTCTCTCTCCAAATTTCTCCTTTTGCTTTCCAGGTGTTTCAATACATGTATGCGAAGAGTCAAGTGTCTACTATTGATTTTGTCAAGTGCTATGTCAAGCAAAGAGTGCACCTGTCAAAGCACAGAAGGGAATCTCCTTAGAGCCTCACCTGGAGGCACAACAAAGAACTTCAGAGACTTCCTTAGGCAGCATCTCTCAGGGAATATCGGACTATACCTAGTAGAAAATCTACCTTATCCCACATGTTTCACTGAAACCAAATTCAATCACAAATCAGCATCACAGAAGGAAGCCTCAGTTAGCTCAGTTGAATCTCCAAACCCTCCAGTAAACCACAGACGATTACAGAAAATAAATTTGTTAACTGACCTATCTGAAATCATGTAAACCATGAACCAAAGGCCTCATGTAACAAAAGTAACTAGTCAACGAAGCCCCCCCCCCCCCCCCGCGCCATTGGAGTGTCTCACAGTTTCGATGTCCTTTCTCTAAAGGATATCATGTTTGACATGCTTATTCATACCTTCTTACTGAAGTATTCTTCTCTATTTGAAAGAGTCCAAAAGTTTCCAGAATCATGTAAAGCTGTAATATAAAGTTTAAACTCTCACCCCGACCACGCAGCAAGTGCCTGATCGCCTTTAAAGAGCCTCCGAGACATAATGCTGTGGGAAATTCCTTTTTGCAATCCTACAGATAAAATCAAGATACTATAATTTTCAAGGTACAAGTAGCTAAAACATACTATCACCTTCTTAATGGAACTTTCCCGAGGATAGATACAACAGAAGCACAGAAATAGCTCGATGGTAAACATAAAGGCTTGTCCAATAATATGCTCCTCTACCTCAATCTGTTACTAATTCTAAAACCAGTGGATTCTGAGTTCCCAGCCTCAAACAACTGCCACTAAAACATGTTCTCAGTAGTAGTTCAGTTATATATTCCAACAATAAACGCATATCACCAACAAGTTACTTCCTTCATTCACTAGTTTAGAAATGTCGAGTGATAAACGGATGACACACAAGAAAATTGTATTTTCATTTGGACTACAAGCTTTCTGTTGACGGACTTGCCAAACCAAGTAGAAAACACCACTGGCAGACATGTATGAATAAGCTGGCTAGCATAACAATGCGGATGGTAATTGACATAATAGTCCAGTACATTTAGTGGAAGATGCACTTTAAAACTAATAAGAGATGATCCAGCTATGTACAATGTTGTTTTGAGCAGCCACACATATTATTGAATGTTAATATACAACCCAAAAAGGGTGAAAGTTTGCCACATATACAACTTCTCTGATATTTGCATCACAAAACCTACAATTAGCTTAATTAACAAATGAAAGCAGACACATGTATCATCAGCAGCAGTAAATTTTTCTACTTTAAAACCAGAAGCATACCTCAAGGCGATCAAGAAGATTCTCGGCAACAGAATTGACAAAAGAATCATCTGAGCGCATCAACCACGCTGCTCGATCACGCTGTGAATTAAGAGGCTAACTTTTAAAATTGAAGTCCTATTTATAAATGTTTCATACTATAAAAAGGCACATACATTCTTTAACAATAGCATTCAGAGTCCATATAACAATAGCACTTACTGAGATATAGCATAGTTCAGAGTATCATTAACTAATACTTCAGACAAAAACAGCACTAATGAACAAATGACCCCGTATCCTTGCCACACCATGCAAATACTTTATCTAGGTTACCAGCATCATGTACACAAGCCTCTATTGTGGCTTGTCGTAGGGGAAACATTGATCTTTTCTTTCTTACTTTAGGCGATCAGATGAGAAATTGTGTTGCATCCTAAGCAGGGGTGGATCCAAGTTCTAAAAATTAGGGGTGGCGATTTTAATTATTTTATATCTTTTCTACCATTGTGTACCCTTTTTCTACCCATTTTTCTTCTACCAAACTTAAGAAATTTGGGGTAGCATATTAGTATCCGTCCCTGATCCTAATGAACAAACAACCAAATAATCCTTTCGGAAGAAAGGGGTTACAGAGGCTCTCGAAGTCCGAAAGAACATGAGATTATTGATCATACATAAACCTACAATCTTATTTGTCAAAAATAAACTCCGCCCTTGGACTTGGTTATTTACTCATGGATGAATTGGGTAAGGCCCTGGCCCCATATTTTTACTTCAGTATGTTACGTATTTGTCATCAAAATTGCCTACATTACAGCTCAAATCAGGGGCGCATCCAAAAATGGGGTAGCTTATTCTAGGGTAGCCTATATTTTCTACCATTTTCTACTCTTTCCTACCTTTTTCTTTACTTTTCTACAATTTTTCTACTTTTTTCTACCAAATTTATAAATTTGAGGGAGGCTACCCTTCGCTACTATAAGAATCCGCCCCTGGCTCAAATTACCATGTTTTGCATATACAATTGATAAGCATTTGCTAAAACTCAAACATATCCACTTTCACAGAATACATAGCACAAAAGGGTACACAATGTATGCACAAAACATCAAAATTCAACAAATTCACAGAAACAACAACAACTACATAGCAAAAGCTTCATAATAAGGATGAAATGGACCTGTTTACGCTTAAGATCGCGGTCGAAAATCTGAACTTTGGAGCTAGCAGTGCCACCAAAGCCATCAGCAGCAAAGTTATCAGTGGAGAAAAAACATCTAGTCTCTTTAGAAAATGCCCATTTAACCCACGTGGGTAATTTACTTCTTCTTGCATATGATAAGCTCATTTCTTCTTAAACACTGCAAAAACACTGAAATTACTCATCATGATAAAAATGGCAGAAAGTTAAGATATGCAATTCTGAGAGAGAGAAGGAAAAGGGGGAAGTAAAGTTACCTTGCGATGGTTTACGGAGGAGTTGCAGTGACAATGGTGGGAAGTAGAAAGTTTTTTAGTATGGAATGTGCGCACAAAGTCGCTGATAACAATCGAACCTTCTTACCTCATGACACATGTTGTCATGAGGTAGACCACTTACGCTAGTTCTTTTCTTGGAGTGGAAAGTGAAATGGTGGGGAGAAGATAGACCTGAGAAAACCGAATTGAACCGCCCGAAAAAACCCAACTAAGCAGAGAAATCATAACTTATGATTTGACCGACCCAACTTGATACTTAATTGAAACTGATATGACCCAAAAAATATGAAACTCGAATTGAACTGAAGCCAACCCAACCACCCAGATTGACCAATAACTCAATTATCGGTTACATGACGAGACAAATAATTAAAACAAAATATTTATAACTCGACATTATACTACATATTCGATATAATATTCTAAATCGATCAAACCGAAAATCACCATAACGAAAACTCAACCCGACCCGACTTAATAATCTACCCTATATGACTAGAATTGAAATTAACCCGAATAAGAACCGACTCGAGCCAAAATTGAAATCGAGATGTCCCAACCTGAGATTACTTAATTCATCAAACCGAACAGCCGAATTGCTACCTTTATAAGCAGCTAAGAGTGCCAAATAGCTGCACTAGTAGACTTAGGGGTCGTTTGGTTGAAACACTGGAATGGAAACAGAATGGAATGAATTAAAAGAGTGAAAAGGAAACAAGTTTTGTTACATTAAAGATTGTGGTTCGATTCATGAATGGAATGGATGTAAATCATTGAGGGTAAACTAGTCTTTTCCACCTTTATAAACATTAACCCACATCTTCTCTAACCCTCTCCTACTCCCGTCCCTATCTGCTGCAAATTACCCCTTCCGACGGCTGAATGGAAAAATATGAAAATATATCTATCTATCTATCTATCTATCTACATCTACATCTATATCTATCTGTCTACCTATATATCTATACTAATACTATTAAAAGGCGTTGCAATGCCAGGAAGTTGCCACATAGGATGCCACATCACATCTATTTAATACACTCACACATGCCCCACCACATCACCACTATGTAATAATGCTACATATGTCCCACCTTGACAAATACATTTATATATGTAAAAAACATAGTGTTTATAATGAGTAAGATCTTAATTTAGAAAGATTTAGGATGTTAATATAGAAAAAAAACTACATAATTAACAGTCCGCAAATTACATATAGTCATTATTTGAGAACAATAATCTACCTATCGTATATGCAGATGGACCAAGAAAACACAAAATTAAGATGGAAGAACACAAAAACAAGAACAACCCTACCAACCAAAATAGGAATACACATTGACAACATATAGGAACAAAGTAATCAGATTACGAGTAATAGAATAGTAACGTAACTAACAAATAATAGAGCCTATAAAATACAAAAATAGCAAAATCGTGCATCGCACGGGCCAAATACTAGTAAAATATATTAAAAGGTGTTGCACTCCCATGAGCAAGCCACGTGGAGTACCACATCATCAACATTTTAGATGTGACATCTTTTACCTTACAATATTGACCAAAATAACCTCACCTCATTAATTGCTTAAGTATTGAACATCCAATTCTCGTTTTTGATGTTATAACTTTCATTTCATAAACACACTATATAATTACAATGTAACACTACAAAAACATTAAACTATCTCTCACAAAATAACCATGCTAATAAAAAAAATCTATTTTCGCACTAAAAACAAATAGGCATTCTATCAACATATCGTGCATCGCACGGGACAAAAACTAGTTGGGTGAATAAAAAAAGAGTGGTACTTTCCATAAGAGACGAGAAATTAAATTGAAAAGGGTTAATTTATTAGCGATTGTATTAATACATACTTAGTATTTATTAATTTAGGTCTTAGAGACAATAGTAAGATAACAAAAAAGTATTACTAATGTTTGCTTTTTATTGGTCTATTTTAATTAGTCAAACCAAAAAGATAAAAGTAGTACAATAGAAATTCGATCAACCATTTAATGCTTTATCCCATTAGATTAATTGTATATTTCATGTTTCCCTTAACACGTTTGAAAATATAGGGAATTTCAAGACTCAATGAATATAGAATATTTTGTAGAGATTTTATTACTTCAAAAGAAATATTGAAAAAGAGTATTTTACAATGATATTTTGTTGTACTTAAGGCAATGTTAACAGTATTGCATAAATATACTGTCAAAGATAGAAGAAGGAAATTTTTTATAAAGAAGAAATGTATCAAAACATTGATCATGTGATATATAATGTTTTTGTGAGCACTTCCTTAAAAAATGGATGATAGTTTAACTTAAGTAGGTATTTCGCAATTATGGAATATAATAGTTCGACATTTTAGAGATAAGGGAATTTCTTAATATGTCCCTAAGATTTCAGCAAAAAGTGAAAAAGCCTTTGTGTTATTAAGAAAAAGCCAAAATGATCATGAAGTAAAGTTTTTTGACTCAAAATGCCTTTAATGAGGACAATCATTAATTTTTATGTTAATGGTGTTAGATTAGATACTTCCAATTCCATTAACTATGTAGTTATTAACTAACTTAAAGGTTTTTAAAGAAAAGAAAACTAAACTAAAGTTGATAATCTATCCTCACCCTTGGATCCATAATCAAGGGTGAAGATAAACCCTTACCTTTTATTTTTTCTTTCCCTATTTTCCTTCCATATACCCTTTCTTCCTTCCCACCCCCTTCCTCTGTTGACCTGTCAAGGGCTGTTGATCACAGATTGGCCGCCATTGACAGATGTTCAATGGCTCAATTTGGCTTATAAAGTTCCCTTTTCCACCAGAAATAGGGCTCTGAGTTCGATTTCGGGATGTAGTTTTCCAAGTTCTCAATCCATTTTCGAAGATTTGAGTTTATTGTGCGACTTATAAAAAGGTGGGGCTGAGGGTGGGTTGGGTTTCGGGGGGGG
>CAAKMY010009372.1:0-11037 GCA_901111285.1 Corrigiola litoralis
ATATAATCAATATACATCAAAAATACAATTAATATATATTAAGAATATAACTAATATACCTTCAAAAATTATACATATATACCTTCAAAGAAATAAAATAAAATAAATATATAAAAATATACCTTAAAATACAATTAATATATACATAAAAAATCTACATCAATAAAATCATTTTCAAAAAAGAAAAAAATAACAAAAAAAACTCCAACTCCCAATCCCGCCAGTGCTACAATACAACGACGGCGGCCGGACACCGTTGACCGGTGGTCAGTGATGGTTCCCGAAGAAATAAGCACCTCCCTCCACCAGATTTTCGCATTGATTTTAATTCCGGGCTTAGTTTTTTCCAAAGTGTTTCTCGTTTTGCGAAAATTTGATATTTATGCTAGTATTTTTTTTTGTTTTTTGGCTTCATACGGTGTTTGGCGGCGAACTAAGGTATTAGCGGTGGATATGGATGTCTCGGCGGCATTTAAGGTGACATTAGCGGCTATGAGGTGGCAGTTGGGCGGTAATGGAGATAAGAGAGAGAAGGGGAACAAGGAGAGACGTAGGTGGATGAGGAGAGAGAGGGAGGTAAGAAAAGTGGCTGTTAAAAATGAGATTAACTCTACAGCTCGTTTGGTATGCGGGAGTTGAGGTTGGGACTTGGGAATGGGAGTCAACTCCCAATTGATGAAATTCCCTTTTTTGTTATAGTGGGATTGGGAGTTGAGTAGGTACTGAGATTGGGAGTTGAGAGCCTCAATTCCAAGTGTTTTATTACCAAGGGTGGTGTTAATTGGGTTGGGAATTCAGAATTCACATAAATTTACTTAAAAACCCTTAATTAAAAGATCATCTACAAATCAAATACATTCACTTTTCATTTAAAAAGGGTATAAAAGTAACTTACTTTTATGTTCCTTATAACTTCCCCATCAATTCCCATGTCACACCAAACAAGGTAATGGAATGTAAATGATGAATTTCCACCCTCTAACTCCCACTTAAATTCCGACCGTAATTCTCATTTCCAATCCCACTATCATACCAAACGAACTGCTAGGGTTTTTGTTTATATATGAGCGTGCGAAAAATCGTAAATACCCCTGGAACTACCTAAAATCTACCGAGCTCTAGATGAAACTAAAAGATTATGTTATTTTTATCCATTTTTGAAAAAATAAAAGAAATTTACGGTCTACCCCCCATGGCTCGAAGGACAGAAACCGACAACGAAACGGAACCCAAGTCACGAAAATTCATACAGTAGGATAGTAGGCAACAAGGCATATCCCACACTACAGTGCCGACCCCACTACAGCTACACACTTGGCAACTTTCGCGGTTAAACATCATAGTCCGGGTTCCGGACACCACCCCACAAATAAAGCAAACCAACAACACAACACACCAAAGTCAAAAAGCACAAAGACGCCGCATCAATCATACATACATCCACAACATATGACCAAAAAAGACACACTCTAACACTTAAACTCACTTTCACAGTTTCACAGTTTCACAGTTTCACTTCAAAAGACTTCCAAAACACTTCCTGTCCAAAAGACACACAAAAGAATAAAATGGGAGCTGCTTCAGTTGCCATCCTCGCTGTCATCATCTCCCTCCACCTCATCGCTTTCGTCTTCGCCGTTGGCGCCGAACGTCGCCGAAGCACGGTACACCTGGCTTACACTCTTCCCTTTTGGTTTTTTCTTTTTTTTTTTTCATTTTGTTGGGATTAAATGGGTGGTTTGTTTGGTTTGGAAGGCGAAACCAATTCCGGACAAGTATGATCAGAATGCGTTCTGCCAGTATGCTTCGGACGCTTCGACCGTGTACGGGTTATCGGCGTTTGGGTTGCTGTTGATTAGTCAAACTGTGGTGAATGGAGTTACCAAGTGTTTGTGCTTTGGTAAAGGGCTTGTTGTTGGTCGCAACACTACTTGGGCTATTTTCTTCTTCATCTTTTCCTGGTTAGTTCATTTTTTTTTACTCATGTCCAGTAGAGTAAGAGTTGGTAGTGTTACTAGTGTAGTATGTTTTTTTGTGGGGTTGGAAACCATTTTTTAGTTTTTAAGTTTATGTTAAATTGGAGTACCTAATGCTTTAGTGGACGAGGAAATATGAGGATTCGAACATGGGACAACGTGCCTTTGGTGGAGAACTATATGGTTATTGTTTGGGATGTTGCTTTAAGAGTGTCTATTTCCGCACCTTGATAGTGTATACCCAAATTCTTCCCCTCTCGGATAAAATGGTTCGAGAATGAATTTTTATAATTATTGTATAGACAATAGGGTGTGGGTGTAGACAAATAGGGTGTGAGAATAGACGCTCTCTCTTGCCTTATGGTTTTTTTTTTTTATGTGTCTTACATAGGAGTAACGATTTGGGGAGCAAGGTTGTCATGGTCAATGGGCGTGCAACTTGCCTCTCATGTGTTTGAATCCTTTTTGTTCGCTTTTCCCCTGTATAGCAATAGATAGTCATAATACTAACGACGTGAATTTCGGGAAACGATGTCATGTGTGTGTTATGTATTGTTATAAAGCATACTTTATATTTGGAGTATCAATTTCTTAAGGATGTGGAAGTATTGGCCTATTGGGGGTTTGTGAAGGTTTTGGGAATTAGGAATTTAGCTTGCGTGCATCTTGATCTTTGGAAACAACATTGGCTTAGTTGGGTTTTTACCACAGTGGTGCTGTGCATTTAGTTGTACCGAGTAACCGATCTTTTTCATGCTCATAGTGCATATAAATTATTTGGGTTAACTATTAGATAACATAGCCGAGGGTGTGGTAGTGGTTTTGTTGCCGTGGGTAGGGGATGCTTGTATTCTCTGAAGGTGCTAGCTAGGACGTGCGCTGAAGATGGAAAGTACAAGATGGTCATATTTTGAGGTGATGATATCAAGTTAGTCAATTAGGTAAGTAGAAATTGTGATCTTGTTTTGGTTGTGAGGTGATCACGATTAATCTTTCTGAGGGTTAAATGTAACTTGTAGGATGTTGAGATGGCATGGGTGGTTAATAATTTACTGAGATGAGCAATATTAATATGATTAAAAGAAACTAACAAAAATTGCAATTTTGAGATGGAGTGAGGCATGTCCTAGATAGGACATCTGCAATAATAAAGCAAATAGCAACTATTAGTGTTGCATGGTATTTTTTTCCTCCTCTGATATTAAAAATTCATAGTCCATTCAGTTCATTCCATTTGTAACATCAGTTTAGATCTTTTAAAAGAGTAAAAAGGCTTGACGAGTGACAAAAGTAGTGGCAGGAGAGCATTTCTTCTGTATCATTCTTCATCACTGCCAAATCTGAGATAGCAGAATGCAGAAGCTTTGATATGGGTCGTTTTTTACTTAAAGCACTTTGAAGCCTCTCAAGATCACAGGAAGAAATTGCTAAACAAGATCCACTTCATAAGCTCAGAAAGGCAGGGTTAGACATACTGCATCCAAAAATATGCGCAGCAGAGTTTCATTTGAGACAAAACCTGCACCCGTAACATACTTTACACATGCATCTGCTACTAACTGATCTGGGCAAGCCATCTATATGTATAGGACAACACAAAGGACAAACTGGTTACCTTGGGCAATTCCAAGAACTCTTGCGTATACAAATAATGAGGAAAACATAGTAGCATCCGATAATCATAAGAAACCTCTACAAGTTTGCATCACTCTCGTTTTTTTCTTTATCTTTGATTGTGTATGGCTAGCTGCAGGAACATAGTCCCAGATGTCATATCCTTCAGATGCACATTCTGGACTTGGACTTGGCTGTGTTTGGTTTGGGGAAAATGTCAAAAAGAAAAATGGTTTTCTAATTTTTCTTTTGTATGGTTTGGACGGAAAATATAGTGGAAAACTTGAGTGGGAAGATCATCTTCCTCATAATAGAACCAATTTTGGAATGCCCATTTTCCCCCTTTTCTCTCTTCTCCCATAGTCTCAATTCCCTCTCTCTCCCTCCCTCCTCCCTCCTCCCTCTTCCCTCTTATTTGCTCTATCTTCTCTCCGTATTTCCCTTGTACAATCAAACATGGGAAAATAGATTATGAACTCAATTTTCTCATGGAAAATGTTTTCCATGGAAGATGGTTTTCCAAGAAAATGAAGTTGCTCTAAATCAAATGGAGCCTTAGTGAGGAGAAACCCATAGAATGTCTTTCTAAGAAGAGACAGAACACTCAAACTCAGCGTTACAGAAGCATTACACATTTTACAACTTGTTATGATCAGTCCACATATGCATTTGGTCACTTTATAAAGTAGCTGGCTTGGGATGTTCTGCGGAATTGATATGCATCTATATGATTTGAAGCTTTAAGATACTTTGAATATATTACAGAAGGCAGTAGACTTATATATGCATTTCTTAGAAACAAACTCCTTTATTTGGTAAAAAATGATTTCATAGATTGGAGTTGGATTCTGGCTGAATATCCTTCAGTGCTTTGTTTCTATCTTAGGCCCTGGGAATTTGAATTTGAAATGCAAATGGACTTTTCGATACCTTTTCAGTCTTTTCTTTGAACTTTAGCTCCCGGAGATCCTAATCTGAAATGCAATTGGACTAATGGAGTTCTCGATTCTGAAATAGATGGCCGGAGACTGGAGTTGTTTGGTCCTTTGGGCTCAGGAATATCGCTTCACCTTCATATCTTTGGTATTATGAATCTTCTTGAATGATTTACAGAAAATCCTGCTGTAATTAAGGGATTCAATCTCTCTCCTAATCTTCCTGATTTATTAAGTTCCTGACTAGTGACTTGGCTAAGCTCTCGTCACAAGCTGTTACCAAAGCTGCTGAGCTTTGCGGAAGACCTGGTTGCTAATTTGGCTGCTTTAATCTCCCCACCCCTTTCGTCTACCTTCACTGAGGTTTCTTCTTCTTTAGAGTCATTATCAAGTTTTGTTCCGTCTAATAGTTCGCTGGTATATCTTCCCTGGCCGTGGTGGGCAATCATGCCTCAAAGCTGCCAGCAACTTTAGCAAAGGCTTTTTGTTCTGCTGCTTCTTCTCTCTTGTTAGGTGAGATGAATGAGGTTAAATTTATCATTTTGATGTTATGCTACTGTTTCAGCTATTTAGAAACAAGTCCTAAGTATAGCAGGATAACATAGACCTGAAAACAGTATAGAAAAAGGACGGCCAATTCAGTAATTAAGCTTTTTTTAATTGGACTATTATCTCAACCTCCAAGATCTATAAATATAATTGGACATTTATTGAGTGTGAGACTCTCTTACTTTTTTTTTTTTTTTTTTTGAAGGTGTGAGACTCTCTTACTTAAAAATGCCTGAAGTTCTGTAAATCTCCTGAAATCAACAGGGTTGGGCCAATTGAGCATCTCCTTGTTCACATTGACACACGTCTCAGCTAGGTCTCTAGCGTTTTGCTGGGTCTTCTGTTTAGCCTCTTTCTTATGTGAGATATGTGAGGTCAAATTCGTCTGTGTGATTGGATTTTGTTGGACTTTCAAAGCTGTTTGTAGAAATAAAAAACAACACAACTATTTAAACCCAACTCTAATGTAATTCTAGTAATTATTCATCCTGAAAAAATTGATGACAGGATTTACAGAACATGTACAGTCATGGCATCTAATTGTGTGCTAACTCAACTTAAGATGTTTTTTTCTCATTCTATAGGGATTGTGTTGTTTCAGATTCTGTGACTAATTCTTAATCCAATGTAACCCAGGGAGGCCCTCTGTAAAGTTGTCTGTTAGGATAAAATGTAGGTAGCCTTACTTTTATGTCTATACAACAACAATAACATGGGCTTAATCCCAAATTTATTTGGAGTTGGCTGACATGAATTGTCATTAGTAGTAGTCAAAGTTTTGAAAGCAATTTTTTTTAAAGAAAAAGTTTTCTAGAAGTTCTTTTCCAAACACATTTAAAAAATATAACCAAAAAAAAAAAAAAAATTATAGCTTACAGGGAAGTGTATGGCTTATGATTGAAGCTTTGAGACTTTGGAGTCTTATGACTAGGTATTTGAGACTCTGGAGTCATCTTATGGCTAGGTACGTGACATTTGGTATCTAATGCGAAAGCAGCATTGCTGATTACTGATTGATGAGATGATCAAAGCAAATGGCTTCTTGCAAATCCTGTAAGTTCTAAGGCGATACGTCACTTAAGGTCCTCTCCTGGTTTGTAGCATTGAATTCCAGCTGATAATTCTTATCTTTCAGAATTTTAACTGTTGGAAGTTTGGAGTTGAAATTTGGTTGTTTGCACATTATGTAGCACTATAGTAGTATACATGGATGATTCATATCAGTAGTGACTATAGCAGTAGGATGAAATAGCTTGCTTTGCAGTACTTTATTTGTGGTGGTGTGAAGAAAGGAAGTCAAGTTCTTGCATAGTGGGGATTATGATTAAAGTGCTGAACTGCTGGTGCTCTGGCAGCATTGTCTTATAAACATTTGGGTTCCCCCACCCTACTTAGGCTTTGGTTAGAGTTGTGAGGAAGGTGCACCGTGGTATCATGGGAGTCCTGGATTTGTTTTTACTGTCAGTTATCCAGGATTTGGTTCTTAAAATAGGGAATCAGAAGCCATAGGCTTGCATGGTAGCTGGCACCATGGATGCATGCCATAGGGCATGGAACCTGTCACTCAAGTTGCATATCTTTGCGGAGTTGTGGTTGCCAGAAGCGAGCAAATTCATGCATTGTACATAACCTTTCAAACCCAGAGAGAAAATTTTGAATGCCTTTGCAGTTTGCACAATAGAGCCATACAGCAGGGCATGATTCTTAGCCCTCTGGGTACTTTTATATTATCTTTTTATTTATTTATTTATTTATTTGCACTGCATGTCTCAGCTTCATTTGAAGTGTCATTATAATATCTTCCTATTTGAATTTGGATAGATAATGTATCCAAGTGTACTTAACAATCCACTATCTGCATCGGCATGATATTTTCTTAGAACAAATCTGACATTTCTTTCATCGACAATCTTCTTTTCTAGCATTTGATTTTCATGATGCTTTGGCCATTCCTAGATGTCTACTTTTTTCTGCTCACGGGCTGTGATTTATGTTGCAGGGTGACCTTTCTGGGTGCAGAAGCATGCTTGTTGGCCGGGTCTGCGAGAAATGCATATCACACAAAGTTAATTGTAAGCTATGGTGACTATTTATCGTGTGCTACTCTACGCAAGGGTGTTTTTGCTGCTGCGGCAGCAATGACACTTTTTTCAATGATTGGGTCCGTCTTCTACTACTGGATCCACTCCAAAGCTGACACTGGTGGCTGGGAGAAGCATCAAAGTGAAGGTATCGGAATGGCAGCTACAGATATGACACACCCCCAACACACTGGTGGTATCAGCAAACCCTGATCATGATTTTATGTCATTCTACTTAACAGGATGTTGTAGCTTGCCACCAGCGTCCAAGCCGGACTAAAATGAAGGTCAACCGGCTCTCCTAGATATATATACTAGTATATAATTATAATAGATAGATTTTTTATCTTATCGATTGAGTCAGTTCGAATGATGCTGTAGCGATCAGATATGAATAGCTTTGCCGCGTCAAAGAGATTATGGTATCCTTTCATGTTTAGTGGTAAATCAATCCTCGGCCGTTCTTGCCTGTGGGCCGTTGGTAGCTTTATCAGTTAGTGAATTCAAGCTAGAAAGATATAGGTGTATTATTTACAGGTCTATTGTAATGTGGTGAAAATGAGGACTGCCAGGAAGGTGCAGCACTCATATGTATCGAATAGCCTTTCCTCCACAGTCTTCGACTTTGCATGTCAATCTCCCATGTTGCCAAACTTTCCTGCATCTGTTACCATCGCATATACCTAGAATACTATAATTGATTTTCGTATCTTGATATTATTTTGTCTGACGGATGTGCTTTACATTTGGTGGAAACAAGATCACTCTCTTTAGTCTTTCCTGTACCCTGATGATTTGCACGTGTTCCTCTTGTCTTTCCTTATGCTTTCACTTAAAAGTTGTGAATAAACGGGTTCCTTGTTTTACAGAGTTGAAATAGTGGAAAGTTTGCTTGCCCTAGATAGAACGTTGAAGATTCTACGTGAGCATCCCCATCAACGATTGGAATAAGTAAAAAAAAATCTAAATTTATGCGATTCATGATTAAACGTCAACAGCAGGGTCTGCTAATAATGAGAACATTAGAAGGCTTCGTTACATGGTATCACACCAGAGGGCACGTGAAGCAACCTGCGAAGCCATGCCCAAGCTATTCCTTCCTTTAGGTAATACGTTTCTTTGCAACTAAGCTTAGAACACTTTTGGCCATCATACATAAATCCCATACAGTGTACTACTTAAGCTCATCTAGCACAGCCAACTAACCATATCATTTTGAGGCCGTTGACACTTCTTGGAAGAGCCAATTCATTCAGTAGAAAATTAACTATATCCAACCTACAAGCCGTCTAGCTATGCCGATCTATTCAGACTCCGATGATCACGCACCTGGGCCATCACAGATGTCAAGATTTTTTGGCCGAGACCGTCCATTGCATGCCATGTTAGGAGGCCGCAGAGGTACATCAATCTCAATTATACACGTTCGAAGTGTAATTTTGATGCACCAAAAATAGATGTTAAATTTTAAATATTAGGCTCTGGTCTCACTAGTATTGATCTCTAACTTGATGTTTGATGGGGTGTAGTTGCTGACATCTTGTTATGGAGGAACAAGACCTTATCAGCATCAATTCTTGCTGGGTTCTCAATCATATGGTTCCTCTTTGAGGTGGTTGAGCTCCATTTTGTCACTGTTGCATGTTACATTCTGATGGCCTTGATGCTCATCCTTTTCACCTGGACTCAAGGATGCAACTTCTTTAAATGGTACGTGGTGATCATGTTTCCTAATTAATTTTCTCAAACATTATTGCTTTATGTACAAAATCACTACACAAACTAATAGAAGTACCAAGGGTTCGGTCCTTGATCATGGGAATGGAGCGCATTTTTAGGCTAATCGTTACCTCTTAGGGAAGCAAGCGCGGCGAAAGGGATTAGTCATGACTGTCGGTGATGGAACGCTTGATTAAACCAAAAAAAAAAAAAAAAAAAAAACTAAAAGAAGTACCAAGAAGCAATGACCTATAAGAATGTAGCTGCGACCTACTTTGCATGTCCCCGACCCTTGAATGACAATCTTCTAATAGATAGTCAATTTTATCATATTCCTTAATTGTAAGTATAAAATCATGATAATTATGTTTGATAATGCCATGTAATGTTCTCAGGAGACCTCCTACAATGTATGATATTCAAGTCTCAGAATCAACAGCAAGACACTTGTTATCGAGAGTTAACAAGGCGTTGACAAAGTTCTATAGGCTTTCATGTGGGGCTGACTTAGCCCGCTTCTTTGTGGTATGCAATAATATTAATCCTTCCAAGCTTCACATGGCATTATCACCGGACATATTGTTATGCTCTTTCCTGACTAATTTTCAGGCCATCGCGGTTCTTTGGGTATTGTCTATCTTCGGTAGCTACTCCAGCGCTCTAAATGTTATATATGTTGGTAAGATTATGCTCTATTTTCACATAGTTGATCACAGCTTTTGGCTAAATTAATTTTTAGGTTTATGACATAGTAAGTTTACCTTCGCATTCTTTTCCTTTTTAATTTCGAAAATGCATACAGTTTTCCTCTGCCTCATCACGGTACCTGTTCTATACGAACGATATGAGAGGGAGGTGAATTATATTGCCACTCAAGGGAAAGGAGATATGAAGAGATTGTATAGAAAGTTGGACTCGAAGGTTTTGAGCAAAATTCCAAGAGGACCAGTGAAGCAGAAGAAGTTCAAGTGATCATTCGCATCAATATACAAATTGATGAGCTTACTTCTTTCTATTTGTGTTCAGCAACAAATGATTTGCCCAGAGTACTTTGCGACTATTTCAGTATGAAATATGGAATGTAAAATACGCTACTCGTAACTTTGGTATCAATGTACATTGAATAAAAGATGCACTTGAAATTGGATTCGTATATGTGATCTCTCATTATGCTTGTATGAAGAGTGAAGATGACTTCGGCTAGAAACTAGGCCTAACGAAGTGAGCTTGATCGAGTACTACTATGTCCATGTGTTTAAAGTTATTTGAGTTTGGGTTTCATCTCCAGCTCCAAGTATGAACTTAAAAGGTGTTCAACTCGGTTTACTTATAAATTAAGGTCTTGGAGCTTAGTTCGTTTATTAATCAAGATTCAAGATATGTCATCTCCGAGCTTTAATTGAGTTTGGTAATCGAGCCGAACTTATGAACCAAAAAAAAAATAAACAATAGATTGGCAAAGAAAAATGATTACACTTTTATGTATGGGTAATTTTCTATGTATTTATTAAAACTTGGATCGTAGTTTGGATATTTGGGATCCCTATTCCTTTAGTTAAAATCTGAAGTTTCAAAAGTTTGAATCCATATCTAATAAAAATATCCAAAAAAGTTAAATTCAAATAGCTGATTCGAATTGAATATGTTTGGAATTTAGACATGGTACAAATAAGTTTCATCCAACTCATATCTCCTTCCCAACTTCTCGTTTCCCTTTTGAGTTCCTTTAACAATAGTTTTTCGATATTAACATGGTTGTCACCTTCAGTATTATTTTTTTTCTAGCTATGTACTCTATTTTTGTTGTTGTTATTATGTTCATATACTACTTTTCGGAAAATAAAGCTTATACGAACCATATTCTTCATGGACCGAGCTATCTCTATATATATATATATATATGTATTTTAGAAACTACAAAGAATCGATCTATATAATAACTTCAAGCATTGGCTAGAGGTCCACATAATATTGTTTGTTTTTTTCTTTTTGGAGTGCATTTCACTTATTTCTTTCATTATTTCATTATGTTTAAGCCAATGTTCCTCAACCAATGTCAATGTGTGTGTTTCATAAGATAGAAAAACTTTTGTACATTTTACTTTTGACCTTCAAGAAAATCAATTTCTAATAAAAAGGAGGAAAAATTAATGCCAATAATCC
>CAAKMY010009415.1:5005-16130 GCA_901111285.1 Corrigiola litoralis
CATTTCACTTTTGAGCACTATTCATGAATAAAGATAAAGATCAAATAAATTCTTAATATATGAGATAAAACATAGTGATATGGGATCTTGTTTGATTTGTCTTAATGTGTAGATTAAGACTATCAAATTTTTATAATTTTTACTAACATGTAATTAAAGATATTTAGGATGTAAAAGGTGCATTGTCATATGTGCAAAAAGAAGTGGGAAGAATAAGTAGAATTGGAGGAAGTATATCATTAGAATTTACCTAAATATTATTTGATACAAGATCTATTTTTCATATTTTTTTTATAGGCAAGCTATATAATGATATGTGTTGATATTTTACATCTTGTCCAATTCTACATATATATTATAATTTTACATAGAATCAAAGTCATTACTTTACGTTTTTAGTACATTTCATGTTTTTATATAAATTAATAACATTTACTTTTTGAATAATTAACTAAATTTATTCAATTTCGCAAAAATCAATTGGATTTTGAGCCTACTATAACTTACACATAGAAAAGTCATTTTTCTTCCCAACAACTCTATGCATATATTAAAATCTCTAATGTGATGTTTCAAAGTTTGATGCAAGCTTCTTGAAAAACCTATCATTTTAAATCCTAAAAGCTCACTTTTTTATATTGAAAGTTCAAACTTTTAACCTTACTCTAAAATAAAGGTGTGTAACCCAAGTGTTACTCCTATAAGTAAGCTATGGTTTTCAAGCGTGTTCCTAATTGCGTTATATTTTAAATATTGCCGACAAAGCAAACAACTACTTGCCTATAACAACATAATTCATAAGTGGGGCTCTCTCTCTCTCTCATTAAAATAAATATTGAATTTTATTCATTCATCTATTTAATTTTTTGTATTTTATAATTTTATATTCCTCTTATTGATTGCCATACTAGCATTCAGCTATTCCGTGATATTCTATACTATAATCCCACCCTAGATGATTATACTTCTATTTCAACGTTACTAGTTTTTGATAATAATATAATAATATACTCTATACCGTAAAGTTTTGGAAGATTCCATCGTAAATTTCATGGTAGTAGGCCTTACTTTGATGAATTTGCTATTTTGGAGGTTATATTTTCCACTTTTTGTCAATCGAATAAAGTTTAAGGTATGTCTATTCCCTACATCATTTGCCAACTCTCACACAATAAAAACATTTGTCCTCATAACATTGAGTTAGACATTTCAATTGCATGGTATAAACATTAATAAGGGTGTGACAATAATATGGGTGTGAAATAGACATTGTATAATCTTATGAGTCTTTTAATTTCAAATTGTTACTTAACTGCTAACACACCTTTGGCTTTCATAGTTTTATATATAGACAAATCACCATACATGCTTAAAATAGAGAGATGGAGGTGGGAAATTGTCTTATCTTTTTAAAACGAAACCAAAACTAATGCATGATAATTCTTAATTTAATTTCTATATATGACTATAGCTTTAGAAAAAGGGATAGAAAAGGAAAAAAGTTATGATCCCTCAACTTGATTTTGTTTAATAAGAGAGTAATGACATCTTGTAATCCAACATTACATAGCCATAAATGAAAGGGAGATGATACACACCCACTGGGTAGGTACCAATTTTCACACCCACCCTTTCACATAATTTATTTTACCTTTAAAATAATAATGATTTTTAAAGATCATGTGAGAGGGTGAGTGTGAAATTTGTACCCACCCGGTGGGTGTGTATGATGTTCCTAAATCAAAAGCACAATTGATAGTTATCAAAAACAACCAAGAGTATTATTTTTTTGAAATAAAGGCCCACAACCAAGAGTATTATTTTTTAAAAATAAAAGCCCACAACCAAGAGTATTATTGGTGAAAACTTATTACATGAATATGTTTTATTTTTAAAATGGGGGAATATCATTTTTTGATGGTAAAATCTCCATATTTCCCCAATTATTGTAGCTCAAAACTAAATTTTCATTGAATGAGTATTTTTTATCGTATAACGCTTAGGTAAAGACGGTAGTTTACAAATATCATACGAAGGAGTCAACTATCAACTTTCTAGAGTCATGTATGAGAATATTAACTTGCAACAAATAAATAAAATTATCAATATGCCATATACTAAAACTGTCGTATCCAAGAGTTATCCAAATCGGCTTTCAATATAATCAAGGAGAAAAAAGTAATATTTAAATATTTAAACGCGTGTATAAGTGACCCTTGGTTCAATAAGTTTATTTTTCTATTTTAATGACCATTGTTATTATCATTGAGAAATTAATTTCCAGAAATCAAGTACATACAACCTAATAATAGCGTAACATTTACCATAATGGTTTAAAAATATAAAAAGAATTGTGTCAGCGTACAAGCACAACCCAAATGCTCTTTGAAGAGGGGTGTGACAAATTATCAAACAAAGCGATGTTATTGTAAAATGGGCTGAGAACAAGATTGACCCAATGATGGGGGTTGTCCCATATTCAGATCATCATATATCCATTTTCCCCCGCAAGCCGCAGCAATAGCTGCTTCCACTGTACCCAAAAAAAAAAATTAACAAATTGAACAAACTTAACGGTCCAAATTATCTGTTAGCTACTTTAGATAGCTAGATCAACGGGTGGGCTAGAATTTGATTTCTTTGCCGAAATCATCCCACTCAATGACTAAGTTAAGAATTATTTACTCGTGCACTCACTTCCAGTCAAGAAGGAACTTCTCATCAAAGTACAGCCATATAATTGATCCAACCCTATAGTCTATAGCCACTGAAATGGATGCATGTAGTTTTCCTGAAATAAACACAAGACACTTGACAAAGTACATTGTTGGTGAGCAATTGAGCATCCTGATTCCTGACAGAGTGGCACCAAAAACTAGAAACGTCATTCCCTTAGTCCACAGATCTTGTAGGAAGCTACGGCACGATAGAAAGTCCTAAAAGTGCGTATAATTGCCCTAGACATAGCATATAAACCATGTTATTGATCCAGTCAATGCAGTACGAGAAGACCAACGTACATGATCAGAAAGAAGCTAATTCAAAATCAAACTGTACGTACGTAATACGTTCAAAGATACCGATCGTATAGCATAAGCAAGTCTCGAGGGGCCAGGCAAGAACGGCTAACACATAGTCCTTGTATAAAAGGATAGTGGTTTCGCCGGGCACCCAAAAATCACCAGAGAATGCAATGTGGACCACTCTGCCAGCAACATGCATGCACTAAGGGACGCCACGCACGTTCAAAAGGACCTAAGAAGAGTAGTAAAGTAGTGGGGTATGTCAAGCACTAAGAAGGGGGAGCAATGGTTGTCATATATAGAGCAAGAGTACGTGCGGTTATAAGCCAAAGATGCATTGACATTTTCTGGGTAATTTTTGTCTGATTCAGAAGAAGAACAATAACAAGAAGAACAGAAAAAAGAAACGGGTTTTAGTCGTTAAATCCCACGAGAGAGCCGACCATTTTAGTATATTGCCATTATAAAGCTTGCTAGCTCTCTCATGGATAACTCCACATTCATTCTCGGTGGCCCACTCGCTTGTGTCTTTTCTTGCTCGCCCAATATACTTTCGGGCAGTTTTAATAGCTTTGATCACCAAAGTCAATCCATGCATGTTCCACAAAAGCTACTCCTATGATAAGAACTTATGTTAAAGATAAGAGGATGAGACGAAAGTCCTTTGTGGTAGTTATTGTATTAAGTCATAAACACTTGAAGGGCTTGCGACTAGATTATACAGAAGACTTACAAGTTACATTGACGCGATCTCATTTTCCTCAACCATGTTATGGCTTATTACTGTTACGTCTTGTACGGATTTAATTTGCCAATTTTAGAGGTATAAAAAAAACTTATTGCAAATCTACTGGTTAATTAAGAGCACTATTTGCAATTTGCCAATTTTAGTATTACAATAACAAGTTCTGTTTTCTGTTTTCTGTATTTCTGTTAAGCCTGAAAGCACAACTTTTGAGTGATAGACTAGAGGTAACACGTGCAGGTCGGGCTAAGTACAATAGTAGACACTTGATTACACGCATCTCTTATTGAACGTGAAAGGTTTTTTTTTTTTTTTTTTTTGGTGCGATTGAACGTGAAAGGTAAAAAGGACAAGATACCACCATCCCCTTCATAGCTTAGTGGGTTTGACACAATAAGTTTAATATTTGACCCAAATCTTTAGGGGCTAATTGTTTGACTTGTGTGAACTTTAGAACACTTTTCAACTGAGAAGTTGTGTACTTAACTGTTAATATTGGCCAATAAACGACAGAGACAAGACGTCCAATTCCAAGAACTCATAAAGAGACTAGATTACAGACACGGACGACATTGAAAGGCTCTATACTGTATTGTACTACTATGTTATAGCTAGTGGGTTCGCCATGATCAAAACCCACCACGGGAATGTTGTAAACGACCAGCTAGCTGAAAGATTATGACCAGTTAAGCTAATGTCAACATGGTCACTGGTCAGATATCCTTAAATACCGACAAAGTTTTGAGAATTACGTTGACACTGATGTCAATGTTGAGCACTCATGAATTGCAATTCTCAGCAGCAAATACGGGATAGAACCATAAACAAAAGTTGAGATTAAAATAAAATACCAAGATCCTTCTATACCATACTCCTGATGCTTTTGTTATTATTATTATTATTATTGTACACACCTTCTTTTAGGTAGCATTTATATAAGCAAGTACTTATGACACATTCATTTTACAAACAAGGCACAAGAATTTTAACTCAAAACAAAAATTATTTCAACTGTTCACATTTCACATAATTTACAACAAAGTGATCGGTAAAATAATAATCGCTTATTAGTTCACTATCTACACTTTCCTGCGTACATGTGTGATCAAGAATTTGAGATTTTCTTATCCCCGTATTGTTTCTTGTATAGCATTTCACTCCTGTAGTTTAGCTGCATCACCAACTCATTTAAGCACCAACTAATGTGTTCTAACAGTACATAAGAGCTAATGTGACAGCACAAAAACTAGAATATTATATGTACATCATGAATTCATGGACTTGAGTAAATAGTCTGTGTGTGTGTTTGGAAATACAACTTCGAAAACAACAAATGCTTAATTTCTTTTCTTTTAAACCCCGTAAAATTATAAGTATGCGAGAATCTAAGAGATACTTCTCTCGTCTAATCTGTTTGAGTCATTGTTAATTGTCTACATTATCTCTTTGCTTGTATCGAGTCCATCTTTTTATTATTAGGGATTTGGTGATCTTGGCTTGGTTGAGTTACCCTTTCTATAGTTGCCTTTTTTTATCAAATTGTGAAGCTATGTGAGAGGTTCTAATAAACTATCATCATAGTAACTCTTATATGGGAAAGTGGACAATAAAGTTGTGTGATCCCAAAAGGGGATTAATATTTAGTAGAGATGTTGTATAAGATTATTCAGTTGTTGATTATGTGAAATCTTTAAAAGGAGAAGGGAACTTCTTTTGTTCAAGCAAGAAAAATTCGAGTGTGTTGCTACTATATAAATGTATTGGAAGGGTGTGAGATCTTTGTGCATAGTTGTACCACCTGAAGTTGTTGGCAAATTGATTTTCAAGGATTTGGCTATTTATTTGAATCATAATCGTGTTTGCTATTAAATTGGGTGCTTCTTTGGGAGCGGTCAAACTGTGTACGGTTGTTCCATAGTTTGACTTTCGAAAAGTAAAAGCTTTTTTTTGGAGACCTCAAGCTTATAATTGGAGACCTTTGGAGAAGCACATACATGATGACTTATTGGAGGCGAACAAGTTAAAACCTAGATATAGGGTTGTGAAGGGGAGATTAACCATTACTGCGGAATTTCTTAAGGTTGTCGAACTCTTGCAGGAAGGGGCCAAATAGTTCCCTATAAAGAATGAACTATCCTCATATGTAGAAGATAGTCATCTTAGGGTCACCACATTTTATGCTAACCAAGTTCGAGAGGAGATGCAACTCCACAACCTAGAGAAAATGATTATGGATCACTGTATTATTGCATTAGAGGGAGTCAATGATGGGAGCTGCTCTATGGCTAAAACATGTTACAACTTACAACCACCAATTCTCATATTAAATGTGAGTGTACTCATGATAGACCTAAGAGTGTGGCTCTTGAGAAGAGCAACATTTTTGAGTACCAAATGATATTCTCAACTAGATCCTAGCAATTGAGCCTAGCGTCTAGTGGACATAAGTGATCTTGTGAAAGGGTTGTCAAGCAGCGAAAGGTTCGTGTCCTCAACTCTAAGATATAAACAGAGTCATTAAACAGCATCACCTTTTATGTAGAGAGATTTGAGGTAAGGGAAGAGATCACCTTCTTTTGTTCTTCTTATTGGACAACACTTAAGATTCGTCCGGAAAATCTTATCATGAAGGAAGCCCCCACGACTTTTTAGGGGGAAGTATTGATTTCTATAGAGGCCCCCTATGCAACCTTTGAGGTTGTAGATGTTGACATGGTTTGCGACCCAATCAAATGGAGCACGTCAGACATACCGGGCAAAAGAGAAAGTCACCCAGTAATGAAGCGAAAGTCAAGGACAAAATAGAATCACAATAAATCTACAATGTTTCACTCTCAAAGGCCAAACATAGGAGACGCAAGTATCGCGTTTTGACAAACCCCACCCCACCCCCACCCCTCTAGATCACAACCAGCACAAAAGTATAAGATTCCATTTGCATAACTCACCGTTTTTTGCGAGTCAATTTCGATAAACAAGAGACGGTTTGACCAAGATACACTTGATTAACCCCACGCAATGTGGAATAAATGACCTCGTATATTATCTTCCATAGACATTATGATGGACTCTCTAATATTTTAGCTCCTTGGACTATGAAAACTTTGATATCTACAAGGCCCATGATCAACAGCTAGACAAAATGGCCATGTTTTTCTATAATTCAGAATATATGGTGTATTATTTATCGGCAAATTATTAAAACATTTCACTCGGCCACTTTAACCTTTTAATGTTTCTTATATATAACTTTTGTTTCCATCTACCTCCTTCCATAAATGATACATGAAAAAATTAAAATGATGTACTGAAAAATATAATAATATAATAAAATAAAATAACAACCATTGATACCAATAATCCCAGTTATGTCCAAACAACAAAAGTAGTCCCTCCTATGAAAATAAACACTAAGGCTATGTTTGGTAGGGGGGTGTAGTGTAATCACCATTACATTATTTAGCCTCAAAAGTTAGCGGAGAATAGAGGAGAGAGGAGACTAAGATGAAGAGGGATCTAATTGATTACTTCTACCGATGTAATAGTGATAACTTCGCTTTCACTTGAGCAACGAACATTACCTAAGTTAGTGTAGTGGGAGCTATGACCTTCTAATGAGAATTACATCTTCTAATTCCATATCCCGCCCCCCCACCCCCTATTATTATGTCAAGTAAAATGCAATGGTGATTACATTACACCCTCTCAACCAAACGAGCCATAACAGTCATAAGTATTGATTTTTTTTTCTTTAATTGACACTAATTGAGCAAAACTAACGGAGTTACCAATTTTGTTATAATTGATGATGTGTTAATTTTTTATAAGAAGTCCAAAATATTGAATATGGTATATATTTTCCGGGAAAAAAATTAATAATAAAATTTTGGACTTCGGTTCGGACTTTGGACTTGACGAATTTTATTTGGTTTGGTTTGGTTTGGACTCAAACTAATTCAGTTTGGTTTCGGACTCAAAAAACCAAGTCCGAAATATTTCGGTTTGGATTTGGACTTGGGAAAATCCAAACCGAACCGACAGATTTACACCCCTAATAACAACCCTCCACATGTCTCCATCTGGCTTCTTTCTTTCGACCATGTCAATCACTTATGAGCCGAGATTATTGCTACATTGGTTGGTAACACTTGCTCAAATGTAGCATGGTGGATTATAGTACAAACGAAGTAATGACCAACCCTTTTTGATTATATACTAGGTAGTAGGAATTGCGATTAGCATTCATTCGAGATCAAGCTAATGATGGGGGTCATAGAGGTAGTGAGCACAACAATGGAGGTTGTATAGGACAACGCTGGTGAGCACAAAGATGGAAGAGAATGATGAATGTCTACTGTGACACTTAAGCGCCAGTTGTGGGACCGTTTTCTATGTTGGAAAGGCTGCTGGCCAGTGAACCAGGAAGAGAAAGGAACACAGCCTGCGCTGGGCTCTATCGGCTTAGAGGTGAGAGAAGGGGAGAGGAAAGGTGGGGTTTTTTTCTTACTAATTTTCCTTTTCTTCTCTTGTCCATATTTATCATTAAAACTAACAGGACAAGTAAGAGGTCGTCGCCAAAATATTGACCAGGTCACTGGAGAAGATGCAGGCAATATGAGAGAGAGATTGGGAAGCAATAGTGAGTATTTGAGGATTTCGGAGATTTCGGAGAGGATTCATGTTGGGCATTAGATTAGACTTGCAACTTAAGTGCATTTACCATGCACTAAGCTCATCAAGTCCTACTGATTGTTTGTAGACTAATTGAATAGCTTTAGATATAGAATTTCCATTGGGTACAAATCTAGTACATAGTGATTGGAGAAAAACGTTCACATAAAGGTCTTCGGTTTAGCATCCGAAAGTAAAACCCAGTCCAGCCCATGGCATTAATCGATGTCATAGCAAGAATAAGTAACCATTTCGACGAATTGAATCATAGAAAACTTGACATTTAAACATATTCAATTGAGTAAGCTTTCCATTCGCCCTATAACTGTAAACTTTCGACTTGAGCATGAAGAGGTTTATTCAATAGACACATAAGAATCAATAGAAAGGACAATGCAAAATGCCAAGAAACTTGCTTGTACTCCATCCAGAAAAAATCCTAAGAAACTGTGACATTATGCAGTCAAAGCTAATCCACAACAGGAGTAATCTAGCACCTAGCTGTGATTCTTTGGTCTCCTCGTGTGTATGAACGCGACAACAATACAGAACCCTATGTTTCTTGAAGCCCTGACACATTTCTTCTGTACAATCCCTTAAGGTAATAATATAACTATCAAATTCAAGACAGTGTTTTATGTTCCTTGATTCACAATAGATCCTCCTTAGTGTAACAATAAGCCACCCGAGCTGACACTGATACCTAAATCTCCACGACAGACTGATAGATTGTTGAGAACAAGTGAAGGTTATAATGATATTTTTCTTTGGTTCAAAGGGAGCCACAAAGGTCAGTGATGCAAAGTCGCAAACAGGAATTAACCCCAATCTTAGATACCAGAGCACAGAGGATCAGTGGAGACTTTCTGTTGTCTGACAACTCCAACAATTACATTGTCCTCAACATCTCCTACCTTTACACCAAATAAGAATTCTATTATTTCCATCCTAGTTGATCCTCCCAAAGACGTTAACAACTAAACTAGCCAACCTCTACATGAATTTTATAATAATTGAAACATGCAAGAGAACTTCATTCGAAGGCCTAAAGAAGCCCGCCAGATAGTGGTGTCAATCTCATTGGAAGAACACACCAATAATCTTTTATAGCCATTTTCAACTGTGTCTTGTGCCATAAATACAAAAGGATGTTTAGATTACGTCCAACAGGAAAGAACAGAAATTAAAGCGAGGCAAAATTAAGATAAAAGGAAAACACAGCCCAAATCAGAAAAGATACATACAAGAAATTAATTTAAACAGTAGCATCTGAATATATATGTTTTTCCCGATCAACCAAATAAAGCAAACTTACACATTGGAGCAAAGTCAATGACTCAAACAGTCTATAAGTTACATTAGAAAAGCATAAATTCTGCACGCCTATTCCCTACTCTCAGCAGAACTAAGAAATTGTGATCCTGCACACTTTTTCCACAATGAAAAAAAAAAAAAAAAAGGTCTATACCAACTAAAGGAAAGCAAAATAAATAAGCAAGGAAATGTCTCCAATAAGGAAAACAAGTCTCTAAGTATGGTTTAGCTATGGCTCCCCAGGTTTCTGAGTGACTGAAAGAGTGACACATTGAACTCCGAATGATTGAAAATGTAAAACATAGGACTACCTGCTGGCCTTAAACCCAAAGCAGAACCAAACGATGGAATGAAGCTCACTGTCAGAAAAGCTTGGCCCTAGAAAATTCTCATATCTTAAATACACCAAACAATTACTGACATCTGACAATTAAATGCCCGATTGTGAAATAAAAATCTCGTGACAGAGTCCTGTTAACCTTACGATATCAATGATTTGGTATTTCTCATTTGTTGGACAAGAAAAAATAAAACAAGATTCCAAGAACAGACAGCTAGCAACAAAGCTTCAGCCATAGAATAAGTGACGAATGCTTTTAGGACAAGACTTCTTATAAAAGTGTATATATGCATAGCTGAAAAATTATAAAAAAAAAAAAAAAAGAACTTCTGAAAATGCTAGCAAGTGCACAACCTAACAGGCGAACACAACTTAGGCAAAAGTGTATGAGTGTATCCACAACCAATGTAAAAGTAAGAAAACGCTGAGATGTTACCTGTCTTCTCATTCAAAAACACTCAGTCATCAGTTATAATATTAGTAGCAGCAAGCTCCTCCAATTCATCCACATCATCAATGGGAATATCTTCACTATCATTGAAATAACAACCTACATTAAGGGCCAAACTGTTAGTGACTAGAAAAATCAAACCGCCCAAGCAAAATAAACGGTCATCATACAACATTTCTTTAATTATTTCAATTTTGGTAAACAAAACTTCCCTTTCTTGGCGGTTCACATTATATTTATTTGGAAAAATTAATGCCAATAGTCCCAACTAGGACGGTGTTCCTACAATAATCTCAACTATGCGTAATCCCACAATAAACTGAACTTTGGCTCATTTATTCCCAAAACAATCCATTTGACCCCGAACCGAAAATCCAAGCCTATTTTTGACACGAACCTCCCTCTTTTCTCTCTCCTATCTATCACTACCCTCCTCTTTCCTCTTCACTACCCTCCTCACAGTGTTTAAAGAGGCTTAAGGCGCACCGAGGCGATAGGGTCTTTAGAGCCTCAAGGCGAAGGCGTTCGCCTTATCGAAGTGAGGCGCAATTTTCGAAAAATAGAAGTGCAAAATTAAATCA
>CAAKMY010009426.1:0-11923 GCA_901111285.1 Corrigiola litoralis
ACATCTCCTCCTTTACTTACTTCCATTACCCCCTTAATAGTTTACCCTCAATCCAAGCGAGGCCATAAACTCATAATGTCAAGGAAGTATATTTTGTATAATTTTTTATTTCTAATAATTGCCTAATTTCTTGGATTAAACACGGTAAATTGAAATTCCAATAGGTATTCCAAATAACCTAGGGATTAGGTAGGCAAATTCCTCGATTTTTGGAGGAATTCATGGGAATTTTTTGTATCAACCAACAACTCATCATGTATTCTTGTATTTGTAATTGCTAGACAACCGAATTAACTATCTTACCAAGTTCCCTTATGTTAAATCATCCCTCACCCGCAACCATTCATACACCGCATGCACAACACTCAGGCATACAACACAAACAAAGACACTCAAGCAAACCGCACACACAAATTGAAACCATGACCATGTGAAAGGGCAAGAAATCGCCACAGAGCTTTGTCAAAAAAAAAAAAAAAAAGAATAGACAGAGGCGAGGATTTCACTTCCCTAATGAAAGGTGGGAAGAAAATTTCTTCTTTATGCGAAAACGTGAATTATGGCAACGAAGTTTCTTCTTGTCAATGAAAATTTTACATTACTAACAAAGAGAGACAGTAAATGCAATGCTCCGCAAGTCTTAAACTGATGATCTAGTGCAGGAATGAAATCACCAAAGATGAACGCACCACCCAACATGAAGTGATTGGTATTTAATCAGATTCCACAATCAAGGAATCATCTTATACTCATTGAAAAAGAAGAGAAGAAGGATATGACTCTTACACACGGGTTCTTCAGAATCCAAGTTACGGATATTGTTACACCAACACTTTACATAAGGCAAAGGAAAAGACAGCCAACTGTGAACACAGACTCCCATCACCACTCTACCCAAAATAAAGCTTGCACCTAGTCGAGTAAACAAAGCGACCTCTCACTGTACACATCTAAAAGTATACTTGATCATCTCCTACCGCTTTATTCTAATATCCCCTACTTGACGCCAAGATCAATCTATAGCTTCCAAAACCATAAGACTCGATCTTTCAACCCTGCTCAAACCTATTTAGGACCAGCTTGTCTCCCTTCAGACAAAGGAATCCAGGTACTGGTACGCATGTCTCCTATTATACTCTAGCAGGCTTGCGTACGTCCTGTCCCATATTCCTATGTATAAACACTCGTCGTCTGGGCTCAAAGACACCCCGGAAACCTCCCCAAAGAAATCAATCTCCTGCCGCTTCTGGTAATTAGCTTTTGTACTATACACATGGACAAAATCAGCCGGTTCAGCAACTGCCATGAATTGCCCATCTGATGAGAATCGAATAGACCGAGCTGCACCCAAGTTTCCCTTCAACACTGCCAGTGGTTCTGACAACTTTCTCACATCCCACACTCGGCAGGTCTTATCTTGATTGCCTGTGGCAAAGACACGCCCATCTGGATGCCAAGCGGTAGCGAAGGAGTAATCCCGATGACCAACTACTGATGCAACAGCCTGCAGATGCCAAAAAAGGCCACTATTAGCAATTCTTCCAATTTCACATAGAAGAATGGAAGGTAAACAAAAGGAAGTAGTAACTAAAATTCTGAGGGAAGAAAGGTTAGCCGGTTAGGGTTACAAACAATTTCTCCTACATCAACATTAACCAAGTACTATCAGGTAACGGGAAGTCGGAAATAGCAATCAAAATTTATTCACAAATTGAGTTAAGACTTCTAAGATAATCTTATCAAGAAGGGATGGGATGGTAAGGAGGTGGCTTCTACCTCTATGAACCTGTTGCCACATAAACATGTAATAATGGGAGGTTATGCAAATTCTAAACATCACTGACATCATTGACGATAGAGATGAATTACCTCCTCCATCCCATTAAGACAGTCATGGATGCATTCAGAACTCCTCCTCATTCGCTCATTTATTTACTTTGTACACAACGAACCATTGTACTTATGAACAACAGAAAGCAAAACTATAGTTCTTACAAGCTACAGTTTGCTAGTCGGGGATAAGGTCAAGGGGCAGATAAGGGAAAATTTACCCCCCAAGAGCCCAAGTAGAGACCTGTAACCTCCAGGTGACAAGGTAGAAGTCTTAACATCCTTTCTTAGGCAAAGTAAAGAGAGGACCCCACTAGTTTTCTATCAAGAAGAATTTCCAGGGGTTAAACACTGAAGTTATCGGAAAATTATAGGCCAATTGCAGCTATTGAAGGGCGCTTCCCAATTAAAAAGGGAAGGCAAACCGGTCCACTAATGTTAAAAGGAGCGATAATAGAGTCATCTTTTTTTGTCTTTTTCTGTGCAATTGGGTAGGGCCTCCAATCGCTGCAACTTACCTATCAATCCTCGAAGTTATCGGGGTATAGACTAAGCATAATTGGACTAAAGGCCTAGGCCTCACACTATAAAACATTTCTACCACCTAAAGAAAACACCCATTAGAATTCCCTCATCAGTGTAGTGGGAGGGAGATGTTCTATCACTTGCACAATGAATACAGCTCCCTCTATCCCAGTAAAATTGTATTAGACAAAAAAATCCACTCCACATATTAAGAAACGAATCTATCAGGTTACCAAATCAAAAAAAGTTGTTAAACCTAAAGTACCCTTCAATCGCCACTCTAATGGTTACGGGTAAAACAGTCACTGTTGGTGAACAGGATTAAACTAAGATCCACCAACAAACCAGAAAATAAAGTAGGAAAATGTTACGAGTATCAACTGAGTTGTTTACAAACTCCACCACCAACATACTGTCCCAAAAAACAGAAGATTTACGCAAAAATATTAATCATTGTGGTATTGACAAGTAGAAGACCTATCCCAACCATCACAGCCTCATGATTCAGTGTAAGATGGATGCATATACCTAGTAAATAGTTAGTCATACCTTTCCACTTTGTGAATCGACAAGCAAACCATCAGTGTGATCACCAACAACAGCAATAAGCTTCCGGTCTGGGCTTATGGATGTGTGCTGCATGTATAGAAGAATAAGACATCAGGAAAACAGCATAATGAAAACACTGATTTCCAAACCAGACAGTTGCAGCGTACAAACACCCCCCAGCCCTTCCCTCTCTCCCACAGCAAAAACTCAAACAAGAAGGAACTTCTTCCCCATTTTTAAGCTAATTAACTTGTGCATTTGTGTTAAAAAGGGGGAAGTTGATTTGGAAAATGCAATAAGGTTAAAGATAGAAATACTACATTTACTGGCCAAGGAAAACGGAAGTGTCTCAGAAGTTGAAATCTTTCCATCTCATATTCTCGTATTCCGCAATCATTATTTGATGCCATGAAATGATATCCATCACTGCAATAACAGAAATACAAGCCACGGTGAGCTCAAACACCCCAACAGGGAGACGGAGGGGGGGGGGGGTGATGAAAAGACAAAATGTTTTCTCATATGGCAAAATATATCATTACCTCAAACTGTCAAAAATCTCAACAGCATTGGTGATAGCATTATCATCATACGTCGTCCGGGTACAAAAAGTTATCCCAGGTTTATCCAAATGCTGCAATATTTCAGCATTACAACAAAATAAGCCTCTCGAAGATGTCAAGAGAAGACAAAACAAAAGAAATTAATTTAACCACATGAACATTGAACGAAATAGCCCAGCTAATTCTAAGAAATATATCAAAAACCTCCGAAGAGTCAACCCTGACATACAACCCCTGTAATTCTGCCTCAGCATATCAATGACCATCGAACAATTTGAAGTGGGATAGATACCATCTAATGAAACTGCCAGACGGCAATATGTGATGCAACAACAATCCAAACATGTCTCAGTAACTTCAAGCTTGCATTCAGAACAACAAGACAGCTACATGGTTCAACAACAATACATGTCATACATAGAGATTGGCTTAAAAGGACACGAGCCACAAGAAGATGCTAGAATACCTTGCATACTAATTCCCCTTGGAATCCTCCTGCAACCATGAGCCTGTCCTTCACTGCTAGTGTACTAATCTGAGTTTGGGTAAAGCCTTCCAACAAACTTCCTTTGTGTTTCTACAATAAGATGACACAAGGAATGACAATTAGAATCATCTACCAGCAAATAGCTGTCTCATCCTCACAAATAAGAACATATAACAAGATAAATATATCAAGAGTCCACTGAAAATAATACGGAGAGTGATATTACCTCGGCAGGATAAACATGCCCCGCAAAATTGATGACTTCAGTCAGACTCCGAGTCAAAGATGACCAATGCATGACCTGATAGTTGGACATGAGATAGACATCGTGCTTTGAAGTAGCCCAAACAAGGTTTCTGAGCTGCAAGCAGCCAACGATTATGTTAAAATTAAAGAACAAATGGTACAGTACAGTTCAGCAAAGGAAATGATCAGAAGACTGTCTTCCTAAAGGGCCTTATATATACGAAAAGATAGAGACTATGATCCATCCCCTCACTTCCTCACACCCATTGCTATCCAAACAAGGGTTCTTGCAATCCTCCCTCCCCTTCGCTACAATCACACCACCCAAAAAGCTGTAAAAGATGACTGCCACCCTTATGAACTCAAGTAAAATGACACTTGAAGGCATATCAAACCATAAACCCAAGGTGAAAGAACAAGTAAAAAGTCAGAACATGAGCTGAAAATATAAACTCACACTAATGTCACACCAGAGAGCAGGTTCAGGAAAGATACCAACCATTTGCCCTCACAACATTAGAACTCACAAAATAAGATGTCCCAACCCAGTCAAAGGGTACGATAGCAGTCAAACATATATCATGGATTGAAAAAGCTACATGTGGAACAACATTCAATTACAACAAACACAAATTGCACTATCTTTATGTTCCACAAAACAATATAGAGACGTAGAAACCAGAACCCTGGAACTCCAACATACCTGAAAATGTAGAATAGTAGGCTTCACCATTCTTGAATTGTAAAAGAAGTCGAAGTAGTTTGCACCTTTCTCCATTGACTTATATTCCTAATTACAACGGAAATACATCAGTCTATAAAATCCCAAGAATAACAAATAATCATCAGACTATAACACCAACTGTAAGACAAGTAGGCCACCTTCTCCACAGTTTCGCCGGACGTAGGGACATTTTCATAGTTCTTGTACTGTTCGAGCCTAGTTAACCTGTACTTGTCTCGCGTTATATTCAACCTGTCCCAAGGAATACCCTGAATGTCTTTGCCTTGTCTTGCATTGCCCGCTGAGGTATCGCTGACCTTTGTAAGCTGAACGAAAACAGTAAGCAATAAACTATCAGGTGAAATATGAAAAACAGAAACAAGACGAATTAAGGCAACGACAGCTCTTATTCCGAAAATATATGCACACAAAGAGACGGATTACACACCAAATCATACTCATCCCCCCCTGGATTCTCGTCATCTCTACCGTAATGCTCCTCGTCCACATCGTTTTCATCAATTAAATCGCCCACCTCATTATCTTCCGGCATGTCCTCCTCGAATTCATCGACTTGATTGTAAGACATGTTGCGCCGCCCTGCCTGCATCACCGATTATATCAGAACAACAATCACACTATCAAAAATGTCACTGATAAAAATTTTGTCCCTTAACTAGGCCCACCTCAACTACTTCTTTGTTAACAAATATTATGCAGGAAAAAAAAAAAAACAATCAACCCATCAATCAACTAAACATGTAAACAAGAACATCAATCAGTGACCAATTTATTGCATATTATATACTAACTAATTCCCCTACCAAATCATCATAAAATTAACAAGAAAACCCAATCATAAAAGCTAATATATTCCTTTTTTCAACCAATCATCACAAAATCAACAAGAACACAACAAAATCACCATACACATAAAATCAAGATCACAAAATCATCATCAAGAGATCTCCCAACTATCCAAATTAATCACAACAAATAATCAAATAAATAAGTAATACTACAAAATAACAACTAAAGATGCAAAATTCACAATTCAACAAGAAACAATACATGGGCAAAATAGAAAATTACTAAAAACTCCACATCTAATGAAAAACCCATCAAAAAAGATCAAAACCCATAAATATTCTACACTAATAATATCAAAAAACCCAAAAAGAAATGATCTTTATTAAATTTTTAACAAGCCCTAAATTTCAACTAGCATACCTTTCTCCCAAGACTCTAACTTTAACAACAACAAAGACAGATGTGAATTAAATTAAATTAATTTATAAACATATCATGACATAATATGAAGAACAATAATGTTAAAATTAAAAAAGATTGGATTTTTAAGGTGTATAGGGGAGAAAGATGTCACCTTTAAAATAAATTTTCTGGGTTAACAAAATATCAATATCAATCAATCTTTATCTTACTTTGTCCCTCCAATAATAATGAATATGTTTTTTATTTTTTATTTTTATTTTTTATTATCAAAAAGAAAAAGAAAAAGAAAAAGAAAAATTAGTTAATGGGTTTTTTTTCTTTTTTTTTTTTCTTTGTTTTTGGAGGGGTCGGCAAAATAGAGAGTGTGAAAGTGTTGAGTAATGAGAGGAGGGGTGGAAAGTGATGGGCCTAATTATAATGCAAGCAATGTAAACACAACTTGTATGTGTCAACTCACACACTCTTCTTTATCACTTCTTTTTTTTAGAAAGAGATGGAAGTCTTTGGAGGAAAATATTAATCAACCTAAGAAAAGTAGTGAGGTTGGAGAAAATGGAGATTTGTGTTTTTTATTATTATATAGGATTGTTCATCGGTTCAGGACCGGACCAGATCGAACGCCGAAATTAGAAAATACTTGGATCGAAGATTTGACCGAGAACTATCTCGTCTCGGGGCGGATGGAATCGAAAAACCGAATTTCAGCTTTTAATTCATGTATCTTAATAATCTATATAATATACTAAAACAGTAACCTTAGCTGCCACATGGCAGGTTCCTATAAATTTGCCACATGTCAGCTGGAAACTTTCCCAATTCCATGTCATCATCCACATCAGCTACTGTGACTTTCAATATAGCAAAAATCTCGACATTTTATATCCGTAATTTCAGGCAAAGATCACAGACATTGTATTTAGCCAAAATTATGGCTATTCAATATGGAAATAACGATAGCGCTCCATTTTTGGCAAAAGTTCTATTTAGCTATTGTGCATCAATATTGCATTTTTCTACGCCAAAAACAGCAACTCTCTAATCAAGGTAGTTAAGAAATTAGGAAATTAAGTACTAAAAGATCTCGATCAAGCCAAAATGATATCTTCTGATGCTACTTTTCCATTGTTACGCGTTGCAATCTCTTCCCAAATGAAAAAAAAAAAAACTTTGTTCTTCGCTTTTTCACATACACCTCTCTACTCATTCACTCTTCCTCTTCCTAAGCCTTTCAGTCACCTTTCTAATTAATCATCCTCCCTCCTCCTTCAAGTATGAGCTTTTCGTGTACTCTGCTGATCTTTAAATTTTTTGGTTGCTATGATTCTTTTCCCTTTTTGTATATAATTTGTGATTCAATTATTAGAGATTTTTATTTTATGATGATGATTCTTATAAAAAAAAATATTATGTATGCTTAAACTTATATGAATAAAATCGTACGCATTCTGATTTGTACTTATTGATCGTGTGTTTGGTGGTTGGGGTGTCTGTTTCAATTAATGGTTCTAAGCATTTGTTGGACTCTCATTTATAGAAGTGATCACTCCCAAGCATTGTCGTTGAGATGGGTAAATCAATTCATATTATTGTAAGCTTCTTGCGTGCTCTCAAATTTCAATAGTCAGTTTGCTTTTTTTATATATGACTTGATTCCATGTAGTATTCTATTGTTATTTTGCTTTATATATGGGATGTTTGTGCTCTAAAATATTGTAGTTGCTATGCTTCAATGGCTAAAATTGAAAGGATGTATCTTTTCACTCCCTCTTTGAGCTATTAATCAATCTTTGAGCTATTGGTTAGAATTTTAAATGTCTAAATTAAAAAGTTAAATGGAGTTGTAACTTTCAAATAACACCAATTGATTTTCGTATGTGTGAAGCATTGGTTAAATTACAAATGCAATTCATAGTTGGAGGGAACTTACGATTTCTTTTTTTACTATTTTGCTGATAATATGTAGATTTGAATATATGGGGTTTGACACACCTCCAAAGGACCTGATGTTCAAAATGTCAGCAGAAGAGAAGAAGATCTTTTCAAGGAAATAAAAGATCTGAAGCAGTTCTTGAAGGAAATGTCGATGATGCACTCAAATCTTCCAATTTTAGTGATTTTCTACAATTTTCCCTTTTCTACATTTGAATCCCCTTGCGTGGACTAAAATATTAATTTTCCGTTTCTTAGTTACGCTCCTTTTCTCTGGCTTTGGTATTTCATCTAGACTACATTTTCCTTTTTAAAAATTATGTTCTGGCCTTGGGACCATGAGATTTCCATTTATTGCATGCTCAATCGCTTAGTAAAGTTATAGATGCAAGTGCACTATTGTAATTCAATTCTAGAGTTGAGGTACTAGCTAAGTAAATCAAGAAAAGTTTAGCCTTTTCATTATATCATACTTTCATGTGCTTACTCGGTAATTGAAGCCAATATATCATTTTGTATTGATTTGTTTCCTACCGTGAATCACGCGTACATCTCGATGATTTGGCTTAGTAGAAAAATGGCAGGATGTATGGATGAGGTTGAGGGATATATGGATATAAGATAAACTGCATAACCGTTTAGATTAGTTCCATTTTTGTCATAATGTTAGAGATGGTCAGATGGCCATTGCGTAATTTGTGACGGCAATGTGTGATAACTGTTTCCAAACTAAAGTCATCTTTCCCTTTATTTTACAGTTTTCACTGGTATATTTCAAAGGTTGAAGTCAACTCAAGTGCTCTATATGAGAAAATTTGGGTGCTTATGTAAGCGTGCGTTCTTCGGAGTCGATTGATCGAGCAATTTGGGATATCGGGACTTTGGCTGCTCTTGGAGCTGGTAATTTTCGCAACACTTACATCTCCTCTTTTGCTTTATCTTATATTTTGTCGAGCTTGGATACTGTCTACAAGAATGCAACTTGGTTTTTTTTTGGCAATAAGAAGAGGCCTAGGAGGGAAGGATTGATGTACCAATAACGGGGATCAGAATTCCTTTGTCACCAGTTGTTTACTCAAAAATTACTAATTCCCGTATTTAGTTACTCCCTCCATAATTCATTTATGTCCTTCATGATTTCCTTTTAGCCTATACCAATTATACTGAACTTTTGTATAAATACCATCAACACCCTCACCCTGCTCCACATCAAAACCGATACCCACCTCGCTGTAGTTGTGGACATGCTTGAAGGTTGCTACCAGGACTGTTGAAGAAATGGATCTACCTGCTTAGGTAGTTAGTGTATGCTACTTTATGATCTTAAGTTACTTGGGTTAATCATCAAAAATCCCAAGAAGCCTTATCTGTACTACTATACATATATATATGCTTCCTAATAATGGGAACTTTTATATATGTTTGCGGTATGCCTGAGGTTCACTTAGTGAAACTTGGAGCAAGAGTTCCAAACCTTCATGTGTAACGAACCTGTACCATTAATGTCTTATAATTTTCTTTGGAGAGACACTTCAAAAGGGGTTTAATTGGGTAACATAACTGTTTTAGAGTCCATGGACAACATGTTAGAAGTAAAGACATAAACACACTTTACATGCATTTTTCAGTCATTAATCGTATTTTTATGCATTGCTTTAGCATGGAGTGACATGATACCTCATGGGAATCATGTCTTAGGCTAGATTGATGGCTAAAGCGAATAACAGTTCTCTAATTTGTTCATTTATCACATTTAATTAAGAATGATAATTTCTTTAATATGGCAGGATGAGAAAGCTTTCTTCGAATGTACGCAGAAAACCACAAGAAGGTGTCAGATCTTGGATTTCACCTTAAACCCACCATGCTGTGAACATGCATGCATGAAGATAGTTGTCTAAGACTGGCTCTAAATGATCGCCACTGCTACTTAGCACTTCATTAGAAGATCGAAGGGAAACTTATGATCATTTGTTTTTTAACTGTGGTTTCATTAGAAGATGCCTGCTGATTTTGTCTGATAAAATGCAATGTCTTATTCCTGTCAGAAGGGCCTTGAACTGGGATGGGGTGGTCAGAGACTCATAGGAGATGTGTTTCTTCTTTCAAGAAGAAGATTTCTGGAAGGGATGCTGCTTCGCTTGCAGATTTGTAGTTTCGGTTTTCTTATTAAGATTGTTTCCTGAGTGCGTCTAGGGAGTGGTATTTGGCTTTGTTTGCTTATGTAACGCAATTCAGCTTTAGGTTGTATGAAATTCAGCTTTAAGCCAAATAATGCTCAAACAGTCAAACTATTATGGCATCATCACTTTGAGTGTGTATTTGTTTCTCCTTTTGTTTATGGGGAGATATCTTAGTCAAAATTATCATTGTTGTGCTGGTGTTGGAATCTTTTACTGGAAAAGATATACTTACTACTTCCTTAAGCTTTATGTCAGATGTTATCACTGAATGGTTTATTTTTTTGTGCAGATCAAATGATTCTTTTTCACTTTTTAAGTTTGTGCTAGGTGTATGCATAATTTTAATAAATAATCACCCCTTCCTCTTTTGTTTGAACTTCCTACATTTTGTTGTCTAAGAAATAGGAAAATGTTGTACGTTCACGACCTCACTGATCTAATGGTTGTATAGTACACAGCTTAGCCATTTCTTCATATATAGTGTAGTGTAAAATTCCATCATTTGTTGTCAAAGGATTTCAAGATCCATTTTCCAACAGCCAAATAGCCAACATCTGGCTTTGGTGATGAGCTTGGTGCCAAAGCCGACCATAGAACAATTTTTTGTGAAAAAGGAAAATTTGTGTAAAATATTCCATATTGTGAGTTTCTTGAGAAATTTGAGTTCCTATTGCATTTTTAATTATATATGTTCTTAAAAAAATACAAATTCTAAACATAAACTCGGTATTATAATATTAAAATCAATTAAGTACTCATACAAGTCAAGCATCAAGTTGAAACAAAATGCATGGCTAAAATGGTTGGAAAAAGGATATTTATTTAAAAGAGAACACAATTCTTAAAAGGCAATAAGTAGTTTAATATTTATATAGAAATAAAAAAATCAAAGTTATAACTAATATAGAATATTTTTTTGTATGATTTATGTTAATGCATTTACTCAATATTTGTTATAACAGACGTGCAATTTTGCACGGGTGATAAACTAAATTCCATGATAACGACATCATTCGTATTAATCTAATATATGTCTCTAATATCTTACTTCTTAGAATATAAAAAAAATGTGTACACTTGCAATTGGGTGTAAAAGTAATCTTACAATAAAATAGTTATAATATAATATTTAGGAAGTTGTGATTCTTATTAGACATAGATAGACAATAGTCCTAACTTCTCAATTGCTAAACAAAATATGTAATAAATTTTGAAAACATCATAATAGTAGGTAGAAAGAATAAGAAAATTATTTTAGTCCATTTTTCTTATTAAAATTTAATATTAACGGCTAACGGAAAATTTGGACGAAAACCCTCATTAAGGGCATTTTGGATCAAAAAACCCACCTTAGGAGCATTTTGAATTATCGTGAAAAGTAGAGGGGTATTTCGGATTTTTACGTATACCTCAGGGGTATTTTATAGAATATCCCTAAAAGTATTACAGTCCAGTCTAACATAAGTAAGTCTCAATGGGACACTATTCATGTCACGGGTGTTGACCTGATCATTTGCCAACAATGATAGTTGTATAGCAATGTATTTTCCTTTATTTCTATTAATATGTATATACAAATATTATTGATAGTAGCTTTACTGAAAATATTGCAATGGAGGTTGCGAAATCTTTAGTGGTTTGAGGCATATATATA
>CAAKMY010009503.1:0-20605 GCA_901111285.1 Corrigiola litoralis
TAGGGGGGAGGGGAGGGGGGAGAAAGGCGGCATTTGTGTCGGATGAGGAGGACGAGGATGAGGGGTATGGGGGGATAGAGGTGAGGAGGGGGAAGGAGAAGTCGGTGTCGGGGTTTTTGGATTTGATAAGTGGGGAGGAGGATAGTGAGGAGGAGAGTGAGGATGATGATGATGAGGAGGTGATTAGGGATAAGAGTAGGAGTGCTTTGTTTGGGGAGGAGGGGAAGAAGGAGAGTTCCTCTATGGGTAGGGAGCTAGGGACGGATGATTCTTACCTTAGTGAAACGAGGTTCGTAGGCGAAATGTTGTTTTGTTTGTTGAGTTTGCTATTTTGTTTCATGTTTGTGGTGTTTGGGATGAATTTCAGTTATTGTATATGAAACAGGTTTATGAATGTAGATGTTTAGGCTTTAACCAGTTTGTTTGTTTTTCGACCGTGTTATTTCCCATGAGTAATGAGAAAGAGGATTGAAGTTTTATACTATGTATCGTCATGAAAGTTTGAATCTTCATGGGATAAGTCCTACATAGCTCTGTTTGTTTATATGCTTCTGAAGTTTGTGGCTTTATGAGATATTGTATGTATAATAAGGTTTATTACTATTCATTAAGCCAGTCTTTTTCTGTGTAATGGAGTGTGTAAGTCTAGCTGATATGCTGCTTGTTAAACTTGGTAAGGGGGCAACGAAGGCAAGGCCCCTTTTTTCGTTTCTTTGGATGATTGTGGTTTAATTGCTTGTTGTGTCTGAACTCTGAAGGTATTGTGAATAGCAAGTCTTTTTTTTCTTTCTATTACTGTATATTTTCTCTTTGCTGCCTGCAGGTTTGATCAATGTGCCGTCTCACCTTTGTCGCTGAAAGCAATAAAGGATGTTGGTTATGAGAAGATGACCATGGTGCAAGAAGCAACTTTACCTATTATTCTTAAAGGTCAATAAAAGAAACTCTTCTTTCCGAGTCAAATCGTTGGATTCACCGCTTCTTTTGCGAGAGTAATGAAAGCATATACTGCCATCCTGATGATGTTAATTGTTAATACAGGATACAAGTTTTATCTTAATTCAGTGTTACTGTTAAGTGTTAACCTACCATTTATGATACATGAAGTATCCAAGTACAATTTATCTTAATCGTCTTGTTTATTATTCTGAAAGTTTGGCTTAGGGTGTCTTGCTGTTTTTGACTTCTATCTGATTTTGGATGTGCTAATACCTGAGTGGTCATTCCCTTGGTTTTGTAAATTTCTGAAGCTGGCTGACATCTATCTTGTTTTCCAGGTAAGGATGTCTTGGCTAAGGCTAGAACAGGCACAGGGAAAACTGTTGCATTTTTGGTAAAATATATTCCAGTTTATATGAGATTTTTAGTTTTGCACCTGTTGTTTTGATATTATCAAAATTGCGGGCTTGTGGCATCATATATTGACAATTTACGGGTAATATAACCTGCAGTCCTAGTATACGGAAAAGATAAAACTGTTCTTTCTGCATCTTCTTCAAGTCTTTTCTTGAAATTTGTTGCTAAGACCAGTTCTTGATTTCAGCTACCCTCCATCGAAGCTGTGATAAAGACACCACCTGCTGGTCGTGATCAGAAACGACCACCAATTCTTGTTCTTGTTGTATGCCCAACACGGGAACTTGCTAGTCAAGCTGCTGCAGAAGCTAACACTTTAGTAAAGTATCATCCTACTGTTGGCGTCCAAGTTGTGATTGGAGGTACAAGACTTGCAGTTGAGCAGAAACGCATGCAAGCAAATCCTTGTCAGGTGAGACTTGTGGGTCAATTTAATGTGCACACAAAGCTCCACTGGGCACATAAGGCTTCGTGTCACTTGCGCACACTTTACTTGTCAACATTCCACCATTGGCTTCTGAGCTAGCTACCTTTAATAATCTTATTATGAATCTAAAATGAATCTTACGGTTTTGAAGTTAGGTTCATTTGTTAAGAAGTAAAATCTAGACATTTCAGCTAGCAAGCTGCCGTATGCCTCAATAGTTTATAAATTCTACTTGTTGAAGGGCTTGAACTGAGTTTTTCAGTGTCCTTGTTGTAGCGAGATTTCATATTGCTAAATTGCATCAAGGCTGGTTGTTAACTTAATCATGGGCACAGATTCTTGTGGCTACACCTGGACGGCTCAGGGATCATCTTGAGAACACTGCCGGATTTGCGACTCGGTTGATGGGGGTTAAAGTCCTTGTACTAGATGAGGCTGATCATTTGTTAGACATGGGATTTCGCAAAGACATTGAGAAAATAGTTGCTGCTGTTCCCAAACAGCGACAGACCTTACTTTTCTCTGCCACTATACCAGATGAGGTTGGTTATTTTCTAAGCATATGGTTGCACGTGCATTACGTGAAAGGAATATTCTAGATAAACATTTCTTGTTTACAGGTCCGTCAAATCTGCCACATCGCTCTGAAGAGAGATTATGAATTTGTCAACACAGTTCAAGAAGGTACTGGAGAAACACATTCACAGGTGCGTTAGTTTGTGGCGAATTGTGCGTACAAGAAATTTCATGATCTTATCATAAAGTGTAACTTCTGATTTTTTAATCTTTTTGAATAACTTTTCAGGTCAGGCAGACGCATTTAGTTGCTCCCTTGGAAAACCAGTTTTCACTATTATATTCTATTCTGAAGGAGCATATTTCAGATGATGTGAACTATAAGGTCCGATGGTTGTTCATTTCTCCAGATACAATTCATTCTTATGTCCTTTCTGACTGTTGCTGAAATAATTGTCTTAGATTTGGCTGTTCAACAACGATTTTGTTCATTTTGTCGACTTCCTTGGTTGCCTCTTTGGGTGTCTATTGTCATGTAACTTTAGTGGGCCTTTAAAATTATTTGTCTCATTTCGGGATTTTGATGTGAATTCTCAATGTTCTATGCAGGTTCTTGTATTCTGTACGACAGCAATGGTCACAAGACTTGTTTCCGACCTTCTTGGTGAGCTTAACTTGAATGTTCGTGAGATTCACTCCAGGAAACCCCAGAGTTACAGGACAAGAGTGTCAGATGAGTTCCGCAAGTCAAAGGGTCTTATTCTCGTGACATCCGATGTTTCCGCTCGTGGAGTTGACTATCCAGATGTCACTCTTGTTATACAGGTAACCTTTGTTGTTGGTGCAGCTTGCTAGATGGTTGTGCTATTATGCTTTTGCTATACTTGGAGTATATCAGGCGGAAAGCAGTGGCCAATTTTTATCTTCTTGATCAACCGATGTTTTCATCTATCTGTTTAATGTCCAGCTGGGATTACCATCAGATAGAGAACAATACATTCACCGGCTTGGAAGAACTGGGCGTAAAGGCAAAGAAGGGCAAGGGATACTCATGCTGGCACCTTGGGAGGAATCCTTTTTGAGCTCTATCAAGGATCTTCCTATCACCAAGGCAACCGCTCCAATGGTTGATCCAGATATGAGGAAGAAAGTGAGATAGCAGGATACTTCTTTGCCCCTTCCAATAAAAATTGCATTTCTCGTGCAGACTGAGATTTATCATATAATGTTTGCCTCAATTCCTACCTTCTCTTTTGATGCCAGGTGGAGCGAGCATTATCCCATGTGGAGATGAAGAACAAGGAAGCGGCATACCAGGCATGGCTTGGGTACTACAATTCCACTAAGATGGTGGGGCGTGACAAATGCAGACTGGTGGAGCTTGCAAATGAGTTTAGCCGAAGCATGGGGCTCGACAACCCTCCTGCAATACCTAAGCTTGTTCTTGGTAAAATGGGCCTGAAAAACGTCCCTGGTTTGCGTTCCAAGTGAAGTCTCCAGTCTTCAGCAGATGCAGAATAGCTGTAGCCGTTATCTGCCTTGCTCATCCCTTGCTGAAGGGATAGCTTTTCCAGAACAAAACGTTCGTCTACTTCTGCCTGTTCTGCCCTCCTCCTTGGGGGCTGCAAACATCGAAGATTAATCTCTTGAGAACGGGAGGGGAGAGGTGTACGGTGTACCATCATTTTTTGGCAGAAAAATGAGTTTGTAAGCTTAGCGGCTACTAGAATAGTTATTCAAATTGTGCATCATATCAGGCTACAAGTCGATGTATGTAGATTGAACCATCTTGAGTAAATGAATAGTTAGCAACTTTTCTGCTGTTGGATGGTGATTAGCATCTTTATAAATATATGAAGTATATTTTTGCACAATGCTTCAATCACCTCGAGCATAAATATTCTGAAGAGACGATCTCTTTTTTTTTTAATAATTATTTTTAAAAAGAGGAAATGCTTTTTATTTCCTCCTGAATTGCTGGAACTTGAACATCATTGAAAAGTTGCTATGAAGTGTACATTTAGGAACACAAAAGGGCATGGATTTTGCCTTACACCAAATTTAAGTAATTTGGTCAGTACTCAGTAGTGAAGGCCGAAGCATAGTACGTAGTAGATTAGTAGACACTTCACAAGTCTCAAGACTTTGCTGTTCAAAATATTTTTCTCAATTGTATTGATGGCCGCGTTAGATAGATTAGGTACACTGTCTCCATGAGAACAGATTAAGCAACGAAACAAGCCGTCTTAGCACCTTGTCGACAGTGGTTTCTCTTGGCTGAAATGATGAGTTTGTTGGTGAGCCTTACGGCTATGTACTGCCTTATTCTTTGAATGTTGTACTTCTATGTTGCCAAGGCTTTCCTCTTCCACTTTGCAAGGTGTTCTAAGAATAACATGACCTCTGTTGTATCATATAGGGAGTAAGATGCTCGCGTTTCTCTTGGAGTAGAAGTTACAATGATAGAATAACCTTGTCTCTTTTGATGTATGAGCTACAATTTTCAGAAAAGTTTGAAGATTGAATTAATAGACTGAACAGCATAATTAACAAGAACATCACTGAAGCTAGGCCTATTTGTTCACACGACGTAATTTTCTGTGGAGAGCAGGAAATCACCTCAAAGGCGTCTTCATCACTTGTGTCATCACCAATGTATATTGGAACAACATCGTTGGAGCTGGCCAAATCGAGGCTATCAAGTAAGTATTCTAGAGCATGGCCCTTATCCCAATCAACAGGTGGGCGCATTTCCAAAACCTGGTTGAAAGATATGGAAAAAGAAACATCAAGTATATTTTGATGCTCTAGTCGAAAGTTGGAATAATGTTGTCCTTACCATACCTTTTTACCTCTTGTTAGGCGAAAATGAGGATATTCTTCAAGTACAGAGTTAACTTTCTGTTCTACTGTCCCCAACTCCTGCATTTTCAGCAAATGATTAGAATAGTATATCTCATATTGAGCTTGGTCTTTTGGGTGGGGCCGGGTGGGGTGCGGCAATGGGAAAGGTTGGCAATGGACAGGCTGACTATACAGAGAATTTTGGCTCTGGCGGATATCAGGGTCTCGAATGAGTTGATTATATTGTAGTCTCTGTGGGAAGGGAGATCCTGTATGATGGCAAGCTTCCTTGTGTAATACATGGTGAGGAATGTTGGTAATATGTTTGATGAACTGTTAACTTTGATAACTTGAGCAGTAATCACAAGTTCACAACCAGAATAGCAGTTAGAATATACCTCATCTGATACATTCCTGAAATGGACAGACATGCAAAATTTATTGTCCTCAATTTTGACACCTTCAATTGATGCAGTTTTTGCAATTAGTGATTTTTGGATCTGCAAAGGAAAAATAATGTTACTTATACACACTTTATGGTTCCTTGAATAAAGTTCATGAACCTGTGACTCTGATCCTTTCCTTTTCACGAAGTCCTTAATTAGTTATTGCTAACTGCTTGAGAATTTGACTAACAATAACTTGTTGAGTGGCTAGCTGCTGTATCTTCATGTCGAACAATCATTTTTCTGAAGTCAGAGTTTTCACTATAGAAGGGCTTTACAAGAAGATGGTGGCAGGTTCACATATTGTTCTTAAACTACATAACAGTAACAGGCCTCTGAGCTAATGCATGCTTCTTTTGTTCTCAATCTTTTTTTTTTTTAACAAAACTCTTGGTTGTGTATAACATGCATCATTAATGTTTACCTGCTTAATCTCAGGCAAGTATTTGTTTGCTGGTTGATAGATAGCAAGCTTGTTTCCCTACAAGAGAGAAGTCATTTCACGGAGAATTAAACCAGGTACTGCTTCATGTATAGAGTCGCTGTCGTTGCAGAATCTATAGAACTTTAGATCATATTGCAGATAGATGTGATTATATGTGTCTATGTTTTAAAGTTGATTCCTTGAAACTTTTGGTTAAGGGCACTAATGGTACTCCATTCTAATCTTTAAATCCATCTTTCTACCATTCTCTAGAAAGCAGGGGAATATAGTAAAATGGCAAACCTTTCGATCAACCGCTTTTGCGTGATACTTCAAGTCTCTCATCCTTAACGGCTGTAATGGTGCCATTATATCCATGCCATGACTGCCAGCATAGTATATATTGTCCAACTTCACAAATTCGTACACCTAGAAAAAGATCACAGATGTCAGGATCTCATCTTTACTCAAATGTTGGCATGTCCCATACATGGTTTTTGCAAGGTCATGATACCTTATCTCTGCTCCTTCCACTTATAATTGATGTTGGGAAACAACAGCCGACTTCATGTACCACAGCACGCATCTGCAGTTGTTCACATACTGTTGTTATTAGGCCGACTAGCACATTTGCTTCTTTAAGGTGTCAACCGATAATATGCTTTTGAAATGCTCATGGTTCTATCAATTTCAGACATGGCAAATGCAGACATCTCAAATTCTCAATTAGTATCTGACAATGCATCACTCAGGAATTCAGGAAACATCTATTCTTGCCATGTTTCTGCTTAACTTAGTGTTACAATATCGCCATCTTCACCCCCCTGACTCTGCGTCCTGTCTCTCTGGTGGAGGTAGAGTATTTATTCTCCATTTATGATAGCCAATGTATGTTTTCTCTATGATCGCTCAGAATTTGTCCCACACATAGCCACACTTATCTCTGGAGGACTGTTTTAGTTTGCCACTCAAATTTGATTAGTTGTTTACCTCATCAGTCATGAAGGCAACATCGGGATCATTAACAATCGGTGAAAGTGTTCCATCGTAATCCAAGAACACAACAATCTTTTTTCCCTCAGTTGCATGCATCATTCTCTGGAATGTGTCCAGAGCTGAAGGGTGTTTTCGCTGTACATCACAGAAAAGAAACACCATTAGGAATTGGCTCTAACAATCGATGCCCTAGACTTGATGTATAATATTAAGAAGTGTCCTGTAGAATATGATTAATCAACACAGAGTACTGCTGCGTTCTCTACAAATAGCATTTGTGTATGCATAATTGGTGAGACGAACAAAAGCACCAAATTATATATGTATATACTTACAAGCCAGAAATTATATGACTGCCAATCTGTGTTCCTGTCCTCGTCAAACATTGAGCTTGAGGTCGATTTCAAGTTGCTAAGTTTAGCTATCAACTTCGGAAGTCCCATTGCTGATGAACCAATGCTGAAAGGCTCTCAGATGGTTTATGTAACCTGCAATACATCATTATCACGGTCAGTCTATGTGTTGAGATGTAACGATTACGTACCTATCACAAAAGACTTAGTTACGGTTGTGCTTCCATACTATTTTCTGTGGAGAATGTGTTCACATTATATTGATGCTGATAATTTTGATGCTAACATAGTTGTTGTTTCATCAAGTTACTGGCTAACTTCATGGGTATAAAGCTGAGCATATGATCTGACACCACTCATCAGATACCTAAAGAATACTACATGTATTCAATGGACACCCTAGGTAAAGCTAAAATCTTCTGATCATCTGCTGCAACTTTTAGCCGTTATCTGCCCTTCCTAGATCTGCTTATGGTCTAGGATCAGATACCTTTAATTTGGCTAAAAATACTGTAACCATAAAGCTTCAGTTTGGTACCTTAACAAGGTATCTGAAGTAGTTATATAGACAGTTGATCATTATTGATACTGACAAAAAATGTGTCACAACCTTTTAGTGGGGACAGTTGAACTTTCGGTTTCAGATGCCAACTTGACCACCCTTGTTTGCCCCTCCTCTTTTCACAAGAGCCAACCATAGCTTTAACTATTTACAGATGATGGTGCAAGGTAGAGGAATGATAGTTGATAAGTAAAAGAGAAAGCTACACACAATGTGAGTACTCCCAGGATGTGGAGAGGTCCAAATGTACGCGACCTTACCCCCTAGCAACACTGAACTGGTAGGCTGTCCGCGAAAGTTTATCAATGAAAACAGAAGATGTGAAAAAGAAAATGACACATAACAACCAAAGCCAGGGATGCTTGTACTGTTATTACTGATTTACTGCTACTAATGTTTGGTGTATGCTCCTAAGTATATACACAAGAAGCCACTGCATCGATCACCTCATGTAACCCTCTGGACCGCGAAAAAGCTCTTTGTTATTGTTTCTGCCAGGTAATCTAAACAGGTCACTGTTGCAGAAACGGCCACTTGCAGAAAGGAAAACATACAAAAACTGATATTGACCTAGCTAGTCCAATTATCTGGAATTCTGGAGTCTATAGAACTTGCCGTTGTTTTAACAGTGCATTACCACATAATATTTTGGATGACATTCTCTGAAAAAAAAAAATCATAGTAAGAATCCAAGTTATCAGGTTATAATGTAGGCATCCAATGTCATAGGGTCGGTGTGCTATTTAACGCGTGTTCTATGGGGCCTTTGCTGATAGAGGTAAAACATATTCAGAAATGGTGAAGTTTTGTCATGTTACTCAGTAGGTGATGAAGTTTCTATTCCGTTTTTCTACAAAAACCACCTGAGTAGGTGTAATACTCTTTCTTGAATACTTTTTCTTGTATGAAAAATGAGCCCTCAAAGTCAGACGAGAATCAAATCGTTTGCTATTAAGGAAGCTCTCAGTTGGGCAAGTGAGAACAATTTCTGTGACTTTAAAGTGCTCATGGATTGTGCTATCACTGTGCACATACTCCGTGGTACTCACGCTACCCCTATGGACTGCAAATGGGTGTTTTGAGATATTGCTGAGCTTGGGAAAAAGTTTCGTATCTGTTGGATTATCAAAGTGAATCGGGACCTTGTTGCTCATGCGCACAACCTGGCGACGGATGGGAGTTCCACTGCAGAAGCTAGTTTGTCCGGGTTCGAGTTTTGAGTTTTCTTCGTTGCTTGGATGATCTTTGCCAGAATAAATCTTTAATATCATGAATTTATGACTAAGCTAATGAGCTCTAACCAATTGAGTTATCACTTACCCTCCGTAATAGACGTAATACGGTTAAAGGTGACCTATCGAAGAGAGCTTGCATGATTGAAAGCAAATACTAACATTGGAGGTCTCAAGATTCCCTTCTAACAAATGGGAATATAAATATTACAAATTTGATCCATATTTTTGAATTGGTTATGTGATGAGGAGTTTCTAATTATAGGAATAGTAAGGACCAGGAAATTTCGATCCCGTTATGAGGTAGACAACATGTCCCATGCATTGTCTTTTGCGATAGGTGGTGATCTTTATCATCGTGGACTGACCGAATTTTGCCCCCACAGAGTTACTTCATTCGTAGAGGACAAGTGAGTAAGGTCCATGATCTTATGGTATATGGCACGACAATAAACTCGATCATACGAGTAGAAAACATAGCTTAGCCCCACTAGTCTCCTACTATGAATATAAGTTACGTTATGTACCTCTCCGACAGTAACCTAATAGTGATATTATATGTTTTTAATTGGCACAAGTAAAGCTTTTCTATGAGAGTATGCGATCGGAGTGTCAAAAAAAAAAAAGGTCCAGGAAGCATTATTATTGTTTTTTTTTTTTTGACATTGGTCGAAAAGCATTATTATTGTGATCAAATAAACAGTTCATCTCAAAATTATGGAGACTGTCCTGGGTTCCTGGGTTATTACACGCTAGTGATAGTGCTACAAATTTATATCATGCCGTAGAACAACATTTAAGATGAGATAATTTGCTTGATTAGATGGTAAACTTCATTCGTGTAATGTGATCACACTTTCCTTCAGCTTTTCTGCCGTAGCTACATTCTGGCCCCTATAGCGAAGCTAATTGATCATCAGCCTGGTATATCATGGTATAATGAAAAAAGGAAAGAGCTGGTGCCTACAAATTTCTAGGCTTAGCTAGACTGCAACATTTTTAATGGGTCGCGGGCAGGTTAAGTTCGGGTCCGATATAGGTCAGGTTTCGGATGGTCTACTAGGTCAAGCGCCATTTTCAGTTATATTTTAGTGGGTCACCCGTGTTTCGTATTATAAACTAATGTTCATAACTTGTAGTTTTTGAGTCGATATGGGTCAGTTTTTCAATCAGGTCGATTTTTGACAGATCCATGTGCATGTACAATTGTACATACACAATGTCCATTTTTTCGGTCAGGTCGATCCATTCTCGATATGTAGCCTTGTCGTATGCATGTACGTTTAGCAAAATAATACTTGTATCTTGAATGTTGGCTTGAAAATACTCAGTGTCCTATACATGTACATTAACAAATTAATTACGTGTACTTTAATTAGTCCTATCACTCCTATACTCGTCAATCAGTCCTGGATTACTCTTCAGTGTACAACATGTGTTTAGCTGCTTACGTGGCTGGCAATGTACATGCATAAATGCATGATCAATCAAATTATGGAAAAAGATGTATACGATCAACGTACAAGAAGGTGCATGAAAGTAAAATGAATGAGAATGTAATGTCAAATTAACTTGATGAATAAGAGAGAATCGGCGCGTCTCATTACTTAGGGCCTCATTTCTCTGATCAAGAACGTCCTGTTTGACTGTTATACAGTTCCTTTCTCAAAGACATTACTCTACAATATTTGTGTCAAAGATAGTCTAGTTTATGCATGTTTTAAAGTCATATATGTTTTTGCGACCAGGTTAATTAGAAAAAACAACAACTAAAAAGACATCTGTATATGTAATGGAGATTAGAGAAGCATACCAGATTATCAATATCTACCTTCTTGTACTTTTGTGCTACCTTTGGATGCCTTGTAACGTGGAGTCGGAAGGTGCCAATAATGGTTTTTTTTTTTTTTTTTTTGACAAAGAGTGTGCCAATAATGTTGGTGTTGAATATGTGTAGTATGAATAAATGCGTTTAGCCAGTAGCGAGCCTGCTATATATAGACACATGGTTATCAGTGTCTCTCTCGTCTTATTTATTCTTTAATGTCTTTTTTTTGGCGCATATATTTAACATGTAGGTCATGACATGTTCTCTACTTGATATTTTCATGGAAATTCTACTGAATTTTTGAGAACTTTTAAAAACTTTTGAAAACTCGATCTTTTAAAGAACTTTTGTTAAGTTTTTATGCACATAACAGGGTTGTTGAACCCATTGTTAAAAAAAAAAAAGAAGGCTCTTGAAAGCGCATGTTTGTATTGCTTTAGGTGGAATGCTCTAGAATTATGTTCTTCAAAGGGAAAATAAGATTGTGCTACCATATGAATTTAATTTGGGGGTAACGCCCTTGGTCACATGAATTTTCAAATCCTCTTATTAATATGGGCTATACCGAGCCTTTATGTAAGAGTATAACACCTAATTGGCAGGATACCATATAAGGTGCTTGGCGCTTATCTTCTAAAATTTTCTTCCTCTTTGATATACTTTTATAGGGAATGGCCTGTTGAACTTATTTATTTAATCCAACAACATAGACTTCATGCGTACATTCAAATAGATATCTTAGATACTTGAAAAGGTCAATCTCATAGGTGTATATATTCAAGTTCCGAAATTATAACCTGAAATATACAAATCAAATATCAAATTATTTTAAGGAACAATATTAATGTACTTCCAAAATTTATCAGATAAATTATTGGGATGGTATAGTCAAGTGCCTGCTCATACTGCATTGAAGTCTCGCGCATGTAATTTTCTTTCTTTGTTTTACGGTATTGTATTGTTTTTGGCCGTAACTTAGAAAGCTCTCTTCTAGATCCTCTCTGCAACTTGATAGCCTTTTCATATACGAGAAATTCATCAAAAACATTTTGGATTGAAGTCTTAGATTCACACCCCTTTCTTTTATTTTTGATTAGTGTTTGTTAAAGGTCATATGCAAGTATACAACTCACCTTTCGACAAAGAGGGAAAGAAATCAGACTTTGTAGAATGCAAGTAATAATCGCTTAGGAACTAAACCCTTTTAGGGAGGTTGGTGGGGGAATAAACTTCACATTTAAAGAATTGCATGCGTGACCTAGCTAGTCACACACTCACACTTGTGCTTAAATGGTAGAGGTATCTGATTTTGCCATCTTGGTGCTTCTTGTAAGAATGGTCTTATCTTTGCTTGAGAATAACGTACACATTGCACAATCATGCCAAACATGTCTATGAGTACGCGTACGCTTACGAAACAAAACCGGTTGAGAACAAGGAACACACTATATATACTTGGTCAATGTGCAAACCTTGCATATTTGCAAAAGTTTATGTCAACGTGAGTAAGATGCTCAGTATGGGACTTTAGTGTTGCATTTAAGCTCTGGTAAGGTTCTTAGTTAGGCAGTGATATGGTTTTGGGTTAAGATTTGTGAACCATTGCCGAATATGTCTTGTATTGGGTTATACGATGCATGATATTATATTTGTCTCGTCTGATGAATGTCTTTGACCGTATGAAATGTTCTTTTTTCCATAATTGATTTGTTTTTCCGATTTGTCCATGGCTGTAGCTAGACAATTACCTGAAATATGTTCTTCAGGGACTTACTTCTTTCTGTATGCCCCTCGGCCTTTTATTCAAGTAGTACTTTGGACCGACCCCGCAGCATAACCAATGACCAGTTCTCGAAATGGCCTGAAATCCTGAATGTATATATAAACATTATCGTCCTGCCAATAACGATTAGTTTATGGATACTCACCTTATAATTAAAAGTTATAAGGTTTTGCTGTTTGAAAAGTTATAAGGTTTGATTCTCTATTAGTCAAAATTTAGCCTTGTTGTTAGGCCATTTGTAAATTTCGTTCTAAATTGTGTTGGCTTTGAACTAGTTAGATCGCGGCCCTTTTACCTAAACTTTATATCTTGTAAAAAACGTCTGTGTCCTTACATGAACTGTACAACCAATTGTTTATAACATAATCTTTGAAACCAGTATCCATATAATTTTATTTACAGGTTTTTCTTGATTCAATTTGTTAGTGCTACAAACAAAATTGGCTTTGGAGCATTAACAAAGGTTATGCACCAATAGGAAAACATTAAAGAAAGGAAAAAGAGAAGGCACTCGAAATAGTTTCTAACCATGCGGTTCTGCCATGTTTGCATCTCCTGATGTCTTATTTTGCGCCAATAGTCAGGGGCTTTTCCCCCTTGATGGACTGAAAGTGGACCAAAGTTTTCTTTTCGATTTCCTTTGTCTTTTTCCTGTTAACAAAGTTTAGATTGGCTTTTGGATGCAAGTACAAAAAGTCCTTGTCATTTAGAGCATTAAGCTTATTGTAAAAATGTGCTGGACTTTATACATGTAGGCGTAGGAAGATGTATAGGAGATGCCACTTTACCAAATGATTGATATGGACATTTCAGACTATATCTTGCAATAATAGTTCAATTGAAGGTTTGCTTTTCTAAAAGTTCATGTGATTTATGGTGTGGAATTCCACTAGAATGACAGAGTCAGTTGAATGGGTTGTGGGAACTTTAAGTAAAGCTGTAATTTCACAAGGAAAGTTAACATCAATCTATCTGAATATAATTTTTTCTAAGCAAATTATGTCCCACCCCAACATCTCTTCTAGCAACTATGTCTCATGGCTGTTGGTCTGTTGGATGTTATGAACTTTTGGAGCACTTATATTTATAGAAACTATCCTTTTCTTCACTTCAAAGGTTTCCTGGTATTTCGTCCTTAAGCTGACATGTTTACAGTTTGCAGCCCTTCAGTTTGGTGGCTCACCATAAGGTTTGAGTGTGATTTTCTGTTATCCTCTGATCATTGTATCCCACGCCGTTGTTTATTAGTTGTTTCGAGATGAGACACTCCTAATTTTTTTTTTTTCCTTTTACCTATTCTGAAAAAAACCTTAATATTTGTTAGATGATCTTGTTTAGAATTCGGACTCTGGATTACTAAGATCACAATATGCATACTTGCACATAACCCAACCAAAACTGAGGTAATGAGAAAGAACCTTTATCCTCATAATTGGAATATGAGAGCTTAAACCAAATATGGTATCCCTTATTCTTGATCAATCATCTAGCACAATTTGAGTTTTTTATACTCTTTCTCATTTCTAAACATACCACGTGTTGACTTACAAGTGAAGAGTTTGTTTTGATCTACCCAGGTAAAAGATGGGATAATGTGATTACCTTTCGGCTTTCACAATTGACTACCTTTTGAAGTTTCATAATTGTCTCGCTTTCCATGTACTATGGCATATTGACGTGTCTCTTACATAAAAGAGAAAGCGAATTGTCACTTGGCACTTTGCTAATACAATGTTATCATTATCTTGGTTTCCTTCATTTACTGTAAGCTAATCAACACAAAAGTGTCAAAGGAAAGCCAGTTCTGTGGCTCGATGAACAACCAATGCTTTGATAAACCATGAACATGTGATTTCCACTTGTCGTAAGATTATAAGATCAAGTTCTTCCAATCCTCACTACTGAGTATCTTGCATCCAGGCTTTTGCATAAAGCAGTTGACCAACCCAAATTGACAAAAGAGGAGGGAGGGAGGGAGGGAGGGGGGGGGGGGAGCATTCATATCTCAGAACAGATCAAGACAGAGCCACCAAATGTGCATTATGTTGCAATCGATTTCTTATGCATGCCCTTCAAGCTTTATACAAGTCAAAAATGGAAAACCTGAACAGGAACAAAAGAATTAGGTACCATATTTCGTAACATAAACGACGGTCGCTTCAGTCTCCGTAGAATACCCCAACTTGAAATCTATTTTCCCCATCTCGAAAGAATTAGCAGACCTATAACTGTTAAGCATGACGTAGCAACTAAACCCACCACAAGGGCGAAAGCATAAACAAGACTTGGAAAGTTGAGAGCTTTCTGGAGCCTCCTTAAACCTTTGTCAATAGTCGGAGCAAGTGCTGCCGCCCCTGCCACTCGGAAAGGCCTTGTCACGTTGTTTCCAGTCCACATCATGATAACAATCTGGATATGTCAGAAAGAACACTCAATAACATGGTTTATGATAACAGTAAAGATCAAAGTAGCAACCTAGAATTTTGTAGTCTCACTAATAACACTACTCCAGAAACCACAAATATCGAGGTGTCAGGAAGTTCACAGGGCGGCACATAAAAGGTTTTTTATAACTAGGTCGATAGTGAAAAAGGTGGTGATGCCAGTTAGGCAGTTACTATGGATAGCAAGAACAGAAATGGACTGATTAGTAATAAACGGACTCTAAGACAACACGACATTAGGTTACACTAGAAACAGCAATTTGAAAAGCCTTTGAGAAGATCTAGGATACTGATTTGTTGCTCCATTGGCAAAGACCAAGCAGCAGTAGCAGTCCAGCAAGCTGCTTATAGTGGGAAATCTGCATTCTCCAAGTTTGGTTTTGTGAGGCACGCGAATCAGGATTTTTGAACTTCCTTATAATTGTAAAGAGCATAATAGGATTAAGGAGGTTATTTTCTAGGGAAATTTCGTTAACTAGATTAGTGTCCTGCGACTCAGTTCAGAAGAACAATAAACAGTGGTTTAGGGTGTTGCACTGTTCGAATCAATGAGATCACATCACCTTCACATCTTCACTTGTTCCACATGTGGATGCTCCCCCGAGATGGATGCAGACTACCTGGTAAAGATGCTTTTTCATCCTTGAGGTAAAGAGAACAGGAAGACACACGTGTCGTTTTATCAGTCAATTTCTCGTTTTCAGGCCGTACAACAATATGGGAAACAAACTATACTACAGTGGATATCACCAAGAACAGTAGTAGGCGAATCTACTTCCTTCAAAAATCATCTGAACTAGCTGCCAAGGGCCTAAGATTGAAAGGCCAGAAGTGCTTTCATAGTCTGACAACCGACTCAATCAATGACCTGAGGTCCCATACTCTCATTCCAAAGATGTACAACAGGTGAGAAGGTTCAGGTTGAGACATAGCCAATATCAAATTTGGACTCCATATTTCTGCGATGAAGTCAAACATTCTTCCTTAGTTGACCAAATTAAGGTGCCTAGTTCCAGCTTCTTCCTCCGGAGCGACATAATATCTTAATTATTTTCCGGCTATGTTATGGTTGACTGTGATAGATCAGTAGATGATCAGTAGCTGCTATGTAAAGGGAAAATTATCTGAATTCTAGAATCGTAAAATGAAGACCTATGGTCTAACTTGTTCAGAGAGAACAAAAGAATGGAATACATAATTTGAATACTCGTGGCAACTAAAAGAACAACGGAAGAAAGTAAAGCAATAGTCCGTCATACAGCTAACGGCGATTATGCAAGTACTCAAGCTGTTGAAGAACCCGATCCACATCCAATTACTGGCACAAATATGCTTTATTGCGAATTAACAGTTTGTTCAAAGAATTGCTGAATTAAGCAGAAACTTCTACTAGCAGTTCATCATGAGCGGCGGTTGTGTAAGTAGAAAAACATAATCCAGACTTCAGAAACACAGGTCTTGACTTGCTCAAATAAGCTCTACTCAAATGTAGTGGGATGCAAGTACAAAATGTAAAAAGTTGAAAAATGTTAGGCCACAATCTGAGACAAGGCTTTACCTAACATAAATCATTAGAAACTAGTCACATTAAGACTGGAGCACCATCAAATAACCGCCCCACATCTTTCAAAAAAGAGAAGAGAAAGCAACCCACTCAGACCCCCACTATAATACCTTTCCTTTAACTAAATGACTTCCTAGTTTATGCGGCGAACTAGCTAAGCTTCATCATAGGACTTCAAGAGGTAGATGCTCTCCAATCCCATCATAATACAAAATTTAAAATCTAAATGTGAGAAAGATACTTGACACAATGTGCTTCATTCTTTATCTAACAAACTTTAACTATGCTATAGGCCACTTTTCTATTTAACAATTGGTTCATTAAAGGCTCCTTGGCCAATACAACATAAGTACAAAATGATGGTAGTTATGTTACTAGTTCGCAGGGGCATATCCAAAATCTAAAGGGGTAGCGGTTCTATCATTTTTCGATAATTTTCCACATTTTCTACCTTTTTCTACTATTTTCTACCATTTTTCTACTCTTTTCTACCATTTTCCTACCTTTGCCTACCAACTTGTAAAACTTGGGAGTAGCATATGCTACCCCTTGCTACTACTTGTATCCACTTTTTTTTAAGGCAAGTTCTCTTCGCCTTATTTTTGCTCATCTTATCGTAACCTTTATTATTTATCCGAAACTTTTCTTATAACAAGCAAAATTGAGATTAACTGAACATACACGTAGTAGTGAATGCATTTCCATTATGGCATAACAAACACATCTCTTGACAAACACAAGCAATATCAAACACTCAACAATCACTACTTAATCTCCAATTCACTATCATGATATACTAACATGAAACAAAAAGCACTTAAGGAGCTAATTAGCTAAACAGAAAGATAAGTTAAGATAACAATAATTACCCCAATGAGAGCTTTGATATTAGCAGCAGGATTCTTGCCAGTACTCTTCTCATATCCAAGAAAGGCCAACACAAAGAAACTAGTATAAGTCACCCCATCAAACAACCCATATGCCAACACAGCTGCCAATCCTAGCTTTGCCAACTTTGCACTCATTTCTGCTGAATTCACCTGACCCATTTCCAATATTTACACAAAGATCAAATCTTTCATACCAAAAATCACCAACAAACCATAAAGACTTGATCTTTATATTACAATCTTTCTTACCTTCCATTTCTCCCAAAACCCCACATTATTTTGCACCTGCAACAAAGTCACAACATTAGTAACATTGTTATAAGCTAAGATAAATTAGTTAAATAAATTTAGATTAATGAAAGACCTGGTCTTGATCATGGGAAGGGAGATTTTGGTCTGGTGAACTTAATCCATGGCTAGTGGAAGAGCAGTTAAGTTGGGTAATGATTAATTTTGACACATTTTTGTTGTTGAGCTTATTAATGTAACAATAAAATGATGGTCTTTTATTGGATTTTTTATCATCAAGTTGAATTTGGATTAGTGACTTTGATGGGTTTTGGTTTAGGAGATGTGTGCAGTGTAGAGGTAAAACAGTGGCACCAGCAGACAGCATTTTTTTGTCAGGAAACAGAGAAACAGCAAAACAGGATGTTTCACAGTTTCAGACTTTCAGGGCCTTTGGTATTAGAGTTCTGAAACCAAAGTTTGGGCTTCTCTACATATGTATTTGAACCAACGGAGCAAGTTGTAAAATTTGGTTGAAGATTTTTGAAGCCCATAACATGAAGGAAAAGAAAAGCACTCTTAGGCAATATATTTTAGCTCTGATTAGGAGTACTAAATTTTAATGAGTTGTTAATAATAGTTCTACCATTTTCATCAATTTTTTGCATTTGACGTTTGACGCTATTTGATACTCCCTCCTTTTTTTATTTATCTTCTTGTTTACCTTTTGGCACTATTCACAAGTGAAGCTTAAAGTTAGGCTACCTTCCAATATATAAGATAAAATATACAGAGTAGTCATGTGGGATCTTGATTGATTTATCTTAGTGAGTAGATTAAGAATATCAAACTTTTATAATTTTTACCAACATAAAACTAAAGATATTTAGCATGGGAAATGCACGTTGACAAACTTGAAAAAGCAAACGGGAAGATAAATATAAAAACAGAGGGAGTATCGTACTTTGACTAACGTTAGAATTTGGCCATTAATAAATAAAAATATAGTCATAGAAAAACATTCTTAATTAAAAAATATAACCATTATAAATTTATAACTTGAACATTTTTATGCTTCGAGATATTAATAGTCAAAGTATAACCTCAAAAAATGCTAATATAGTCAAATGTAAAGAAATTGTTGACTTTATTAGCATGCAATTTTAGCATGCATCTTCAACCCCCTCCTCCTCCTCCTCTCCATTTTCAGTGGCACTTTCGGTCGACTCCCTGCTCCCTTGTCTTTTCGGTCGACTCCTACTACCCCCTCCCCATTTTCGACCTCCTCCCCACAACAAAACTCGTCGGCCAAGGGATTCTAAGAGAAAGGAAAGCAGGTCAAGGGGTCATTGAGAGTCGTGGTTAATGATGGGGGAGGAGGTCTAAAATAGGAAGGATGAAGGATGGTGGATAATAGGGAAGGAGGAGGTTCGAGGAGGGGATATTCGGTCGCCGGAAGTATAGTTGTTCTTTGACGGCCGCAGGCGGTGACAGATGAGAAATGGAGCTGAGGGGTTGACTTAAAACTTTGGGATGGTTTTTCCAAAGGATTAGGATTAATTTTCATTTGAAGATGTTAAAAATAATTTTATTACAACACTTTTATGAATGTTTTTGGAATATCACAACATTATCAAGTTGTTGTTTTTTCTGTTTAATTTTGAATTTTTTTTTAAGGTAAGCTCTGATGGAAAAGTGCTTCCTTGACTTGGCAAACTAACCATCAACAAATGAGAGATTTCGGTGGAACCAATGAACCGCACGAGCTGGTTAGATGCGTATAAAATTGGTTATAATCTAGTAATCTGGTGGCTTATATTACATCTATAATGTCAATGACTGGAAAATCATTTTTTATCATATACATCAATCTATATTATATTTGTGGTAAACTATAAAAGCATTGTATAACTATATTGGTTTGATTTACAAAACTGTAATATAACGTTTGATTTATCAAAATTTAACTGAGATAGACAAGTTTTAGCATCTTCAACTCTTTGAACAAATTGCTTGCTGAGTGTTCTTAGTCTTAAGAATCAATTCTTGGAAGAATATTAGAATTGAATTTAAGGTTAAATGAACACGAAACGCGCTAGCATTGTCATGTAAAATGACACTTGCTCTTGAATGAGAACTCGAATCTAGTATGTGCTGACTTTCTTATTCAACCCAAACAACTTTCTCTCTCTTATTTAATTAATCATTAAACGTAATAGAGATTAGAGATACGCTCAAAAATGCAACTCTCACTAGGAACACATATTGTTTAACCTAATAAGTTAATCATGTCAACCTAGTACAATAAACATTTTAGCCTAAACAAGAACATCAATTGTATGACTTAGCCTAATAGAATATATTGTTTAGCCTAATAAGTTAATCAAGTTAGCCTAATAAAAAACTATTTAGCCTAAATAGGAATATGAAATATATGACTTAGCCTAATAGAATATATTGTTTAGCCTAATAAGTTAATCATATCAACCTAGTACAATAAACATTTTAACCTAAATAGGAACATCAATTATATGACTTAGCCTAATAGAATATATTGTTTAGCCTGATAATTTTATCATGTCAGCCTAGCTAATACAATAAACATTTAGCCTAAATAGGAACATCAATTGTATGACTTAGCCTAATAGAAATATATTGTTTAGACTAATAAGTTAATCACGTCAGCCTAATAAAAAAAATTTAGCCTAAATA